>ML976188.1:1323-25801 GCA_010015635.1 Clathrospora elynae | reverse complement strand
TCATTCACTAAGGAACTCATCTTCAAGGCCTTTGAGGCTACTGGGGTCTGGCCAAGAAACAGAGAAGCTGTACTCAAAAGGTTCCACCACAAGGCCCCAAAGGATCAGGATGGATCAGCAACTTTCACATTGCTTATGGAGTCTGATTAGAGAAGGCTCAGAAGGGTGGTTCAGTCAGTGGTGAAGGATGGGGCTGAAAAGGAGGCAAATGGGCTTATTCAGTTCCTTCACCATTACCAAGTCTAAGAAGATCTGTTACTCTCTGAAAACCAAGGCTTAAGAGAATCTCTAGCTATTAAAAAGAAGCGCAATAAGCATGGCAAGAAGATGGATCTACAACAGGAGGGTGAAAACCACAGTGGTGCTGTTATGTGGTCTCCTAGAAAGTTTAGAGAGGCTGGTGAAAGACAGGTGCAGAGAGAGGAAGCAGAAGAGCAGGAAAAACTCGAAAAAGCAGAGATGAAGGAACTCAAGGCCTCTAATGCCTTACTCAACAAGAAGCTTGCAGAAGAGAGGCATGTAGAGAGAGAGAGACTCAAAAAGGAGAGGGAGAAGGAGAAGGAAAGGAAGGCTAAAGAACATGCCCAAAAGAAACAACAGAAAGAGAAGGAAAAGAAGGCTCCAAACCTCCAAAAAACCGCCAAACAACCCAAAAAGGGCAAAAGAGCAGCCTCAAACAAACCTGCTCCCAAGAACAAGCGTGTGAAGAAGTGCAGTAACGGTGCAAGTGGTAGAAATAGTGAGGAATCTCCCCCAGCACTACCACCCAAGATCACCAGCAGGGGACGCAACATCACCATTCCAAAGAAATTCAGATAGTACAAATTGATTGCATTGCATTGTTTACTACTCCTTCACAAGATCCCATGATTGCACGCATTGTGGGTGGTGATGCAGCCTCATCTTTGTGGGTGTGCAATTCTGACATTTGCGGGCGTTGCTCCGATCCGGGCGTTGCTCCGATCCCCACGGTAATTGAACTCAGTCTTTCTCCAAGCGAGAAGTCAAGATAGTTGCGCAATATCTTCCACACTTCCAGTACATCCTCCAGCTTGCTCATGCGCGCCGTCTCTACTTCCTCCATCCTGAAGTATACCTCGCCGTCATCTGGGTCTACCTCCCGCCAATGTATCCAAAGCATTTATGTATAAACCTCAGTTGTTATAGAGAAATGACACGTCTGTAGCTGCGTTGGGGGACAATTAGGATACGCAAATGATTGAAATTGGTGCATATAGTTGACAATAAGGGCGCCGTTGCGGGCAGCTTGAAGCGAGGCGTGGACCTGATTTTTGCCAAAGATTGCGGATTTCCACTGAACTGTAAGGAAGGGGAAGTGTGTATCAGCGTTGTGGACGACATTATACCTGCAACTAAAGTCAGCTAAGACATCGTGAAGAGACGTTGACGTACCAATCCGCCATATCATCTTCCACGCGCGTGAACGGCATGGTCAATGCGGGTGTATGTGTTGTCGCCTCTGTGACGGTGATATATCCAATGCAACTGTCTGGCTGGGGTCGCGCGAGGGATCCCCATAGCCCTGGGACGGTCACACGCGGCGGCTCTAGGAGAAAATCTTTAACCAGATTCACCTGATCCTTCAGTGTTAAGCTTCCGGGCGGTGATCTCATTTTCCACCGATGCAGCCCTCCGTGCGTCTAGGATTGCTTGTGCGTGCGGGGAAGACTCCTGCTCACGGCATCACTCTCTCATCGTGTTGCTCGCTCTGCCTGGGCTCCAGTATGACTGTGGGGAGCAAGATTGAGGCCTCTAAGACCATGTCGTACATATCAAAGTTTGACCCGCCCACTGCTGCTCGGACGAAGTACAGCCATCGACCCATTGCGAAGACGACGTTGGCGAACGTCTACAAGCTCGGCAAGCAGGCTGCGGCACACAAGGAATAGTATGAGGAACACCCAGACCGCGCAAACACTTTGGCCTTTTGAATAGGAGGCTTGGGCACTATGCTGGCAGTTTCTATTTCTACTGGACCAGGCACTGGTTAACACTACGATAAGGACGGCAATGGTAAGTCGGCCTGTCCTGCAAACGCTACTTGCAACTAACGGCTACAGGCCACTACTACTCTATCATGTTCCCCTTTGTCGGCCATAGGGCATATCCCTTGGCTCCTCCTTTGGCAATCAGGCAGCCAGCCACCCGCTAGTACCTATACGGACTAGCTCCTTCACTTTCTCCCCTCCACGTATATAGATCTCCCCTCTAGACAGATCTAATACGACATGATGATTCTCCCCAACCTTGACGCTTGACACCCTTAGCCGTCGGCGGCCACCTCAAGCTCCCCGAACTGGGCCTGGAGATGCAGGTCAGGCCTGGCGACGCGGTGTTCTTTCTCGCAAACCACCAGCTGTACAAGCTCACCGTCGACGCTAGCTTATCTGGCTCTGAGCAGATAGTGCTTACGCTCTGGACAGACAAAAGGACCACATCCATGGCCGCACCGTCTGCTTCCAACGATTTCTACATCGACACTGACACGGACAACGAGGCCGGTGGGGAGGAGTAGTGCGATCGGTGAATCTCGCACTCATACCCTAAACGATTGTCGAAGAACGGGCGTAAAAGATAGCCCTGCTGCCTGATCTCATCTCACGAGAGTAAGATGGAGCCTCTGCCAGGCCTCTTGGGCAACTCGTCACCTCCAACGCTCCATTGCTTCACCCGGATACGCAAAGCATTGACACCCTCAAGCGCGGCTATGCAAATATACTCGAGGAACGTCTGAGCCAAGTTCCGATCCGGACGCCTCACCAATCCAATCACCACTGCACTTTTGTTGTTCGTGTATTTCTGCGCTATCGCGCAATGTCCTCACGTAATTAAAGTTCGGTGATGCAGCCTCCCACATCGCAAGCTGCATGAACTTGTCCCGGTGTTGCATCGGCATAAGGACGAGAGCTTGGTTGTTTTCCACAGAGGCAGAGGTAGAGGTGACTTCGCGAGTGCTGTATCCGTCGAGCGGAATCGGATCGTTTTTGGTCCCCTCAGGTTCGGCCCAACGTGGGCGTTCATTGCGCTCGAGGATCCAGTTGCGCTGTCCTAATACAAAGTTAGCTTTGCTTACACGCTTTATAGTGTTAGCGGGTTTATACATACAGTCTGTGCTGCAGCAAAACTGTGATGCGCTGTCGGAGGCCAGCTGGAAATGGATAATTACACCCATTGAAATCTTGTCCTTGAGCCCTTGACCTGCTTCTGCTCGTTCTCCCTCTTATCTGGGTCCAATCTCGAATAGTTCGATGACGCGCGGCTGATAGTGAGATTAGCGTGATGGTCGTCGACTTTGTGGATGAGCCTGCGTTCTTCACGGTCTTTGTCCTCATCTTAGGAAACTCATTGCTGAACGATCTGACCATTTTCTTGAGCGACTGCAACCGGCCATGGAGAGCAGTGGCTCTAGCCTGCGGATGCCGATGCGGTCGCTTTCTAACGACGCTGTCCGCCGTTACTGCATGATGCGCTTCGCATTGGGCGACTGCGGGCCATGTCGTGCGCGCAAGAGAACGGAGTCGAGATGTTCCTAGAGCTGCATGTGCGACGTCAACCTCAATCCAGTAGTATCGCAGCGTCGCGCGGTTGTCCCAGGCGCTGCGCGTTGGAGAGTCTGATCCTGACAACATAGGACTACGGAAAAGGGTGAGCAGTCGTACTAGGATCGTGTTAGACGAGGTTTGGGTCTGCGGGTTGATGTGCAAGCAGCCCCAGCGAGCAGAAGCCCCATCGCGGCACTGCAAGTGAGGATGAATATGTATGGTCGCGAGCTGTTCACATGTTGGATGAGATCAAGTACCCGAACGGATTCGGAAGAGAAGATGTCATTGCTTGGGGAGCTACTGGCCTTGTTTTCATCGATAAACCATCCAAGACGCACAATTTGTTGAACTTGCGTTTGAGGGGAAGCCGGTTTCGCTAAGCACTCCAGTCTCTGTATCATGCGTCGCGAGCGTCGCTGTCTTGATCCCCCACCTCTTTTCGCCGTCCACGTCCACGCTGGAACATCTACCGCAATATATAAGGAGAATAATGAGAGTAGCATCAGAGCAGGTGAACCTGGTTCTGTGTCTGAACACCAGACACCTCTACGGTGCTGTGGTAGAGAATCCTAGCATTTGACTCCGACATTATATGCGTGCGACCTGACGGCAACCCCTCAACTTCGAATCCCTATCATATAATGTTGACCTCGCACGCATACTTGAGATCAAGCAAGCTGCTTGCAAGCGCTTCCTTGTTTGCTTGGTTGCTTGCATGTCGAAACAAGCAAGCAGCTCCGATAGAAATTTGCAAGCAAGCCAAGCAGAGGACCTGTGCTTGCTTGGGTGCTTGATAGGCACTTGATTAGGTAGGCACGAGAGGTATGAGGTGAGGTCTTGGGTGAGGACTCGGTATTCCTCGGCTGTGAAGACTTCACGTGATGTTTTCACGTGATCTTATCGATAAGGAATCGCCTCATCTCGCTTCGGATACCTTTGTTTTGGCTGGATGGCCCTGACGTACCCACCAATCAAGCAAGCTTCAAGCAAGCAAGCAGCCACTCTATTTCAGCCAATTAAGCAAGCCACAAGCAAGCAGGCCTTGCCTAATTTGGCAAGCAAGCCAAGCGGAGGGTGAAATGCTTGCTTGCTTGCTTGCTTGTTCTCAAGTATGCTCGCACGTGCCTATGATCACCTGAGCTATGCTCGGACCACGATATTTACTGCATATAAGCTTCTCCTTCTATAGCTTTCACACATCAGACGAGTTCTTATTCTTTCTCTCGCACATGTTTCCTTCTGCATCCCCATCCCAAGATTTAACGTCACCAGAACTCCAGCAATAATGTAGGATTTCCTGAAAGACTGTCACAAGCGGTTGTTAAGACACATGTTACACACCGAAACCCCGCATTGGAAGCAATTGTTTATGACCAAGACCGCCTCATAACAGATATTGCAGCCCTCTTTCCCGTCAAATGAGGAGGTAGAACGAACCCAGTTATGGGAGCATTTAGCAGCATCAGTACTGGCAGTATCGAAAGATCCTTCAGTAAAGGAAGCTAAACGCTGTTGTAGACCAGAAATAACATCTTCGATAGGGTTGGGTTCGGGCAGCTCGTCTTCCTCTGGCATGACAATAGGGGATCCTGGTGTTTGTGTAACATGGCCACGAAATAGACGTCCTTCGACGAAAGTATCGCACGCACAGGTCTTCCAGCGGTCACCACATAAGTAGCAGAACTCTGCACCACAGCGACAACTGAACAACATGTTAAAAATATAAAACCAATTAAGCAAAAGACGGGTACTTACTAGATATGGTTGCAGCCCATTTCCAACTCAACCACAGTCCTACAATTAAAGCAGCGCTTGTACTTCTGCTTGCCAGCGTACTCCATGAACTGCTGTACATCTTCGTCCTTAGGGCAGAGTCCCTTATGCTTTGGATTCTTGCATGTTGCACAAGTGTCTTTCGAGCAAGCGTAGCATTTGCCGACTTCAGCCTTGATGTTCGAGGGCGGGATCCACTCTGCACAGGAACGATTGCTGCAGTACGTCGGGTTGGGAGTAGAAAGTTCTTCGTCCTTAGTCTCGCACTGTGTAACAAGTTTAGGGTCGAGAAGATGTGCGGCGGCGTACACAGAGATACGGACTCCACAACAGCGTGGAGGCCAAAGAGTTGTATCTCGTAGACAAGCTCCGAAGAGACCCTTGACGCAGTCGCGGCAATAAGCGTGGAGAAGATCCTCATCCCTGCGCTTACATGAGAGCTCGAGAACGTCGAAGCGCGGATGACGTTCAAAGCAAGAGCAACAAAAAGTGTGCGTTGCATGTTCCTCCTGGGTTTTCATCTTTCCCTTTCCTTTGCTCGAGGATGCATTGTTTTCGAAGAAAAGAATCGAGTCCCCAAACGCGTTGATCGTATTACCGGAGATCGAGGCGGAAACTGGGCGAAGTTTGGGGCTATTGATTGTTAGGCTGGTCTTAGTGCTCTGATCAAGATCAGGAGCTTCGGGAGCAGAGCCCAATCCAGCCAGCTGCCTCGCCATATCATGGTCGCGACTGGCCTGCTTCTCCTCTTGCACAAGCCGCTCAAATGCAACCCGACTTGAATGATCATTCTTAAGTATATCCAACACCAGCACTTGACCTTCCAAAACCTGCAATACATCCTGATAATTATCACGCATAGCTTGAAACGCCTCAAGTTCGTCCCCTTCAGAAGGATCATTGTCGAGGCCAACTAAAGTCGCGTTGATATCGGCAAGTTGCAACTCGACGATGAGCTTTGCGGTCACAGGGTCGAGACCTGCGAGCTCCATGTCCTATCTTTTCTAGTCAGCGGTCGTAAGGGAAGTGAAAAAACCGAGATATTGGCGCTGACCGCTTGTTGGACTTGGGGGTTAAGGGAGATGATGATGAGGAGTCTGGGGAAATTTCAAAGGTAGCAATTAAATAAGAATATCAAAACAAACAACGTTCTTTCCAGAACATCCCGTCGCCTCGTCTGCCAAGCGGGACCAGCTGAGTTGATGGGAAACTGTGTTTGTTAGTAGTGGGGCGTAGCGAACAGACTGCGCTACCGGTACCGGTACCGGTAGGTAGCCGAAACAAGCTCGCGAAACTCACCGTGTCCGCATTCTTGGACGTTTGAAAATGTGCAAAGCCGAAGAGTTACACTACTTTGTCATTTACTTATAGGGAAGTAAACTACTTTGCGTGTAAAGCAGTGTATTTGTGGGTATACAAACATTCGATGCGGTCACTCTTTGTTGCACCACGGGCTGTATGCATAACTCTAACGTGTTCCACCAGTCCTCGGGCCACCTCATCAAAATCAGCGTATTCTGCTGTAAATAAGAGTTCTGCAAGAAAGAATTGACAGCAAAGAAGAGTCTCTTAGCTTTTGAAATAAGTTGAGAACGTAGTGGTTGAACAATTGTCTATTAAAAAAAAGGCTTGGCGCTGATTTTGGTGAGGTGGCCCGAGGACTGGTAGAACACGTTATGACATGTATGGTGTCCTGGGCTTACACGCCCTCTCAAGTTCGAACGTTTGTAGAAGCTGATGTGATCATAGGCCACCCCCTACTCGATACAGGGGTAGAGCTTCTTGTTTTAGCGTTGTTGTCTTGATGCCAGTTGGTGTTGATAGAGGTATCGTGACCTCTCCCCATGCTTCAATTGAAATTTCGGAACCGCCGCGCTAGTACGATGTCGTCATCGGCTGCTGGAATTTTCCATTGGAACTCGGCGGAGTTGTTGCAGAAGCCCATCAGGAATAAGGTGGATGATAGGCAAAATTGGGGGTTTTAGCTACAAGGCTTCACCTTGCTAGACCGTCGCATCATTACTGTAGAAAGAAGACCCCACTAGTTACTCACTCTACCCGCCCGGAGTGACACGGCCTAGTATCAATCCGATCATTGACTCATGACAGTTGCGGCCCGCGTCGTGTGTTAACTAGGAGTGGCCGTAGAATGACAGGCATGAGTCATGACGGATGCCGCCTGCCATCCCCGCATCAAATTAAAACTGGGGCATCTTAGCGATAATGCAGTGTTACATTGTCAGCCTTTAACAGCCAGTCAGTGCGTAGCACATAATTAAGTTAGGTGTTTGCTGTACTACCCGATGCGACCAAAGGTGGGGCTGTATGAATGCGAATGCATTGATTGGATCGATACTAGGCTCTCTTACTATTTGACGCGCCCCCACGTTGATGATGATACGTCTGTTTGACCAAGGGACTCGCGGCGGGGTGGGGCATCGCCGGCACTGCTGATTGGCTCCTGCAGCATGATACTTATGCATCCTCATCTCTGTCGAGCAGCTTCTACAATCCTCCCAGACACTTTTTCTTACATCATGTACGTACGAATATCTCATGTACCGGTATATAAGCCTTTCAGATTCCACTCGATAGCAATCAACGCAGTACCTCCTCTACCTTGACAACCGTGATAAAATGAGCCGAAAAGTGGATACTGACGGCGTCGTTTCCAGACGGTGACGCCTTTGATTACTGTAACGTTATCTTTACAGCAATGATGAACGTCTGGTGCGCATTTGAAGAAGACTTTCCGGTGAAGCCGCAAAGCTGGAAACCCCGCAGCCACTCCTAGTTTACACACGATGCCATCAGTATCCACTTCGTTGCTGCGGGCTGCGACTGTCCCTCAAAGCTAGTCGGGCAATCATCGGATCGATACTGGGCCGTGTCACGCGGAGCAGGTGCTTATCCGTTACTTAGAGTAACTAAGTTAGTGGGCTTTTCTTTCTACAGTAATGATGCGACGGTCTAGCAAGGTGAAGCCTTGTAGCTAAGAACCCCAATTTTGCCTATCATCCACCCTATTGCTGGTGGGCTTGTAGCTGCGCCACAAGCCAAAAGCTGTGATACTGTACCCCTCAGACGTTGATCGGTCACTTTGTGGTTTTACCTCTCATAAATGGCACAGAGTTTTGTAGTCCAATGACCCACCAACGCGAAGCAAACCTGCATGCAGGCCTCTGTCCTAGGCACTAAGCCATACGCAGGCATTGAGGAGGTCGGCGCGTCATTACGTGGCTGCGCCAACCTTCCTTTGGGTGTCCGACAGGCGGGATCGAACCGCCAACAGTGATGCACTGCCACGTGCATACTCTGACGTTTGCCTTGCATACATTGAGTTACACAACAGTTGCGGTGTGCTGTACTCAGATACTGAGTATAGCTCCTAGAACGCACAGAAAACAACATTTGTTCGACAAGATTTTTTCGTCGTCGCTACTATGGGGCGCAGTTCACAAGAGGACGCTGTTTTGGACTGGTACAACTCCATCTTCTCAAGTCGTGTAGATCTTGTTGGCGACTACGCCGGCAGCGAAATATTCCTTGTTGAATTTGATTCGCTCCTGCTCCGATGCTTCTCCAATCCAAAACTCAACTTCAGCAGTAAGTACTAGTCGCCAAATTCACTTGGAGAATACCAGAGTGTTGACACATTGACCAGCTGGATTTCAACTGCTCCATGCGGTCTATATCGTCGAAAAGTTGCTCCAAGACTTGCTCTCAAGGAGGTGTCGGTTTCAGATTGTCTGCTTTGACCAGAATGAAGACCTCTGTGTTCCAACAAATGTCGACCGGACAGACTACCCCAAGTATGCGCTGGCAAGATCGGTTATCTTCAGGCATCTGGCACGAAATTTGAATGCGAGTAACAGAATCATTATAAGACGGTTCGCTTCATTTACAGATGCCGAATTTGTGCAGTACCTCAATGAAAGTGGCACTTACTTTGTCATGTGTCACGATGGCGCCATGCCGGACACCGCAGTGTCACAGGAGCCGCTGTGTGCAGATATAAAAAAATGTCTCCAAGCACACGTAGGATGCCGTTCATGTGCCGAACGCATTCGCAAAGTCAACCTCCGAGCGATGATTTCATGGTTCATTGGTAACCAATACAACGTTGCCTTGATCAATGAGTTACGATGCGCAGATAGCAAGGTGAGTTACGCTGTTGCACTGCCGCATATGGCTCGTTCTAATACTGTCCCAGGTGATGACTGTGGTTCTAGAGTCCTCACGACAGCAGAGCGTAGGAGACTTTGGCACTTCCTATGGCACCGCAGCTTTCCACAATGTGCCCACTAGCGGAACTCTTGCATTGGGCGAATTGGGAGGGATTATTGAACCTTCGGAGAGAGACGTGATCTCTATTATCGTCCTACATACGGCGATGCAGGATAATGGAATACTTGCTGAGGAAGCCTCTGCCTTCCTCCTGCATACTGCTGCACTCCAGTATCTTCCGCTTGGAAACCGGAGGCCGTCGATCACTATATCGAACACTGCCAAGAACCTTATCTGTTCATTCACACAAACGGCCGCTTCCGTACTCCGTAACCACAAACTTCTGGAGCAGCTCGATCTCCTGAATCTCCCAGTCAATCTTGCGGATTTACTCGATGGGTTCTTACTCGCCTCTCTGACCTACGATGCCTGTCTTCGCGATAAGCTGCTAGCCAACCCAGCCGTCAAGGAGAAACACGACACCCTGCTTGGCGCACTTGTTCAAGCCTCCGGAGGTAGCTTTGATAAGAAGCTCATTATGAGAATGACCACTGAAGATCAGGATTCCAAAGGCTTGACTAGCTGTGTTTACCCGATTCCTAGCAACGACCAGAACATTCTCCCTTTCAAAAACGCTATTTTCGACAGTCACCTTGCTCCAGTCCATCTGCACCTGGTTGGAGAACTATCGAATAATTCAACACCTGATAATGCCAAGGTCTTCAAAGAACTATCACATTGGCACAACCATAAAAAGGCCGTTGCGATGAAAGGACAAACGCAGAAGCCTGGTTTCTATGCTCGCCGTCGGAATGATTTGTATATGGCTGAAATGCATGCGTATGCAGCCAGCCTTACCAATGCAGCTGGTAAGGTATTGGATCCAGAAACGATCATCGTGAACCAGACAGTACAGCCTTTCAAACCACATAGGGCTTCTGTAGCGGTCAAAATCGACGGACAAAGTTCCAAAGGTAGCAAGAAAACCAGTAATTTAACAAAGAAGAGCGGAAAGACCGCCGCTCTTGAGGCTGCAGCCGCTTTCAAGGCAGTAAGAGCTCAGTCCAAAGAAGATATAGACGCTGCTTCCTGGAAAGTAAGGTGTAAGGAGCTCCTGTCTCAACATAATTTGCAAATTCGGTACACCACCGCGCGGGACTACTCTATCATACTGCATCAAGCCAGCCTATTTAGGCCGGAAGTGGAGCTATTTATGATCGACTGCCTACTTCGTATCTGGATGGAAAACCGTAAAGGCACGGATGCAGATGCTGGTGCCAGACTTACAGCTTTAATCTGGGACGCTCTTCTGAGATTGTTGAAGACGAGCTCGGGAATGACACCAGAGATTGTGGCTTCCCTAAAAGTGATCTCGACAGTACTCAGATTCCCTACACTGGATTACCAAGCGAATGCTGCTAGTAGGCCACTTGTCTTCACTTGCGTAATCATAAAGACGAAAAGCTCGAAAGCCTCGATGTGTGCCTCCATCGACCCTACCGAATTACCTACACCAGGTGGCGCAACGATTTTTCAGTTAGAGCATTGTGGGCCGTATCTTGATAGAGTTATTGACTCGGCTCCAGATACTCGTGTTCTGTTTCATCCAGATGCGTGGCAGCGGAAAGTTCTCGATGCGATTGATGAGAATCAGTCTTTGTTTGTTGTTGCACCAACTAGTGCTGGAAAAACGTTCATCTCCTTCTATGCAATGGAGCAGGTTCTCAAAAATGATGACGAAGGCGTTGTCGTTTACGTTGCACCAACCAAAGCTCTTGTCAATCAGATTGCTGCTGAGGTCCAAGCACGCTTCTCCAAGTCCTTCAAGCGTCCCGGAAAATCGGTCTGGGCAATCCACACTCGAGACTATCGAATCAACAACCCCACTGGATGTCAAATCCTAGTGACCGTGCCCCACGTCCTCCAGATCATGTTGCTAGCTCCATCTAATGCTGAGAGGAGCAACTCTTGGAGTTGCCGGATCAAGAGGATAATTTTCGACGAAGTCCATTGTATTGGTCAGGCGGAAGACGGTGTTGTCTGGGAACAGTTGTTGCTGCAGTCACCTTGCCCTATCATCGCCCTTTCTGCAACCGTTGGCAATCCAAAGGAGTTCAATAGCTGGCTTGCATCGACCCAAGAAGCAAATGGGAATAAGCTTGTCATGATTGAGCACCACCACCGATGTTCGGACTTACGAAAGTTCACCTACGTTCCCCCAAAGCAGTTCTGCTTTTCAGGTCTGCCGGCTAGCTCCCTTATTCATACGCCAGGCCTAGATAAAACGGAAGCGTTCGAGTTTATCCATCCTGTTGCGAGTTTGAGCAACAAATCTCGCGGGATGCCAAAAGATCTGCACTTGGAGGCTCGGGACTGTCTTTGGCTCTGGCAGACAATGGAAAAGCACGCAACAGAGGAGTACGTCGTTCCACCCAGCCTCAGTCCCCACAAGGCACTTCCAGATGTAATTAAGAAGATCCACATCTTTGAATGGGAGAAGGCACTGAAAGCTAAACTTCTCGAATGGATGAACAAGGGGAGCTCGCCATTTGAAAAAGTTCGGCAGGATCTGAGCAAAGAGTTGGTCAAGCCCGCAACTCGCGATATCCTCAGAACCAACCACATTTGCAATGACAAATGTGATGCCCGAAAGGTCAATGCCAAGAGTCTTTCTTCCACTATCCTTCCAGCTCTTACCGATTTGCATGCCAAGAATGCCCTCCCGGCTATCGTTTTCAATTACGATCGTGTTCAGTGTGAAAGGTTGATGAGAGACGTGGTGGAGGAGCTTGAAAAGAATGAGGTAGCATGGAAGGACGCCAATACCTCGTGGAAAGAGAAAGTTTCGGAGTTTGAAAAGTTTAACAAAGAGCAAAAGGTAATCAAGGCCAAATTCAAGGATGGAAAGAGCACTGGCAAGAACAAGGCCAAGCGTGGAAGCGACGATTTGGGCGATGAGGAGAGGGTGTCGAAATTTAATCGTGAACGCGAAGCTGGGTCTGCAGAGCATAGCAAGTGGGATGGTTTTGATCCTTGTGCCCCAATCAATGGCTTCCACTTCGCCAATGGGAAGAAACTTCTGCAGTCTGAACTCGACGAATACAAGCGGCAACTTCGAGAACGAGGCATCGCCGAATGGCTCATCAGTGCTCTAAGCCGCGGCATTGGCGTCCATCATGCAGGTATGAACCGAAAATATCGTCAAGTGGTGGAGATTCTTTTCCGTAAAAGCTACTTGCAGGTTGTGATTGCCACGGGCACTCTTGCGCTGGGCATCAATATGCCTTGTAGGACCGTAGTCTTTGCTGGAGACTCCGTCTTCCTCACTGCGCTCAACTTTCGTCAGTGTGCTGGTCGAGCTGGTAGAAGAGGGTTTGATGTACTTGGGAATGTCCTGTTCCTTGGAATCCCCGTACAAAGAGTGTTCCGTCTCTTGAGCTCACGACTTCCGGATCTCAACGGGCATTTTCCCATCACAACATCACTCGTTTTGCGACTAGCCACTTTACTCCATGGCTCAAACAATTCCGACTTCGCAATTAGGACAATCAACTCTATTTTTTCACAGCCTCGACTCTACCTTGGCTCTCCTAAATCCAGAATGGCTGTACTGCACCACCTCCGCTTCTCGATCGAGTATCTCCGACGCCAATCTCTGCTCGATGCTGATGGTTCTCCGATCAATTTTGCTGGATGTGTCTCTCACTTATACTACACCGATAACTCCGCCTGGGCCTTTCACGTCCTTCTCAGCTCGGGCTACTTCCACGAGCTCTGCCAGGACATCGATACCAATCGTCAACACGTTTGCTTAACCCTCATGCTGGTTTTGTCGCACATTTTTGGTCGGCACCAATGCAAACGGGCGGACAAGGAATTTGTCGAGGAGGTTGTGAAGCGATCGTCTTCGATTGTTTTCTTACCATCATTGCCGAAGAAAGCGGAAAGAACGCTCCGAGCTCATAACAAGGAGACTTTGGCGATATTCAGCACTTACGTTAAGACTTTCGTGGATCAGCACCTAAAGGACCCGGATGATACGTTGCCGCTGAGTGAGATGCGAATTGGATCAGAGGAGCGGTTCAATATACCACCGAGCGCGAATCGTCAGCACACAATTCTTCGCTCCCCGTTCGTTGCGCTTTCGGGCCATAGCGACGAGTTCGATAGTATCTCCGATCTTTGTGGTACCGTGCGTTCTGGTGTCTTTCTGGAAGAAGCTGTTGTGCCATACTTGCCTATCCATCCAGAGTCTACGGTCCCACTCAACGCATACTTGTACGACTTCTATAAGCATGGTGATGTGAATGCCCTGGAGCGAGCAAATAAGATTCGCAAGTCCGATGTCTGGTTCCACCTGAACGGTATGTCACTCTACATGTTTGATCGATGTTTACTAACAAATATCTAGATTTCTCTCTCGTCCTTGCAACGATCATCACAAGTCTGAATAACTTCATGAAATCATCATCCGCGTCCGAGGTAAGTATGATTGATCTGATGGGCAGCGGCGATGCGCACGAGGAATCGGAGGACGACAAATTGCTAGTCGAAATTAGCGACGAGGCAGGACATCAGGGTGACGATTTGGCCCCACTTGGTGTCTGGGATGATGAGGATGATGAGATGGACGAGGGGAACAATGCTGACGTGGAAACACGCCTACCGAAGGTGCTAAAGGCCTTTCAAATTTTGAAGGAAGTCTTTGATGGGAAATTCAAGCAGATGTGGGCTTAGACGTTGAAGCCGCCGATGTAAATTCAATATGTGAACGACATTCCCCGCCGCTTCATTCGTTTTCATGCTCTGGATCCCTATCACAGGGCCTACTCTAGGTTGGTAACTAGGAATGCAAACCGTTCGTGAAAACTTCACTACAACACCAACACTTGACGTTAGAAGAGAGAGATTGAACTCCGGAGATGTATAATTCCATTGCTCTCTTTTCGTTACTTGCAAGCACACTTGTCAGTAAGCAAGTCAAGCAAGCATCGGGCTTTGCTTGTTCTTGCTTGATTGAAGCGGCTCCGCCGCTTATTCTTGCTTGACTTGTTGATATTTTAGGCAGTTACTTGCTTGAATGCTTGTTGTACTTGCAAGCATTTTAGTGTTATTTTGCTCGCCTGCCTATAGTAATTACTGACGCGTCGAGGAGGCATATTGGGCAATAATAACCCAAAAAACAAGAGTAGAGCGTATTATTGCCTGGAGTACGACCTACGGTCGGCGCGGCCAAGTTTGGATGGTATGACAAGTTGTAGAAGCTTTGGGGAGCTACATTGATTTCTATCTACAATCGTAGGTGCTCTTATAAATTGGTGGCTGCGTGCGCTCTCGCTACCAGACCTCCAATGAACAACGAATGAACAACCTCTGAACCGTCACAGAGTCAGACGTCCAGGCAGCGGCGACCGAAGACAAAAATGAACTTTCACCCCACGGCATGATAAAGTGTCGGCAGAGGAAGATGTAGCGGCCTTCCACTACGCCAACGCGATTGCAGTTCCTGTGTCGCAAGCAAGGACTGATAGGGAGGAGAATACGGCCGACACAGACATCCTAGTGCCTTTTGGGTCGACGGCCCGAAAGGCCGGGCAGATGAACCATGGTGAGATGCGGCTGGAGCGGCCCCGAAATTTCCACCCGAAGGATATCAGTGCTGAAGGCCTTGTCGTTTCCGTTGAGACCCATGGCATCTTTGGCTCCCTCGATCACCCGACCTATGTCCAAGTCAGCAAGGACGTATGCGAAAGCATAGTCTCTTCTTCTCCGCATCAAACCGGTCACTGCGGTCAGGGCCTCCTGCGTCGAGTCTTCTTACACTTCCTCAGTGCATATTGTCGGTCGGCACGGAGAACCGGGGCCGAATTTGGATTGGAGATGTGGCGAGCGGAGAAGGCACGGCGATCGAAGGATTGCACAGTGCGGTGTCAGATGTGATCAGTTTCTGCCCGTCAATTTGTCAGCTGGTTTGGTCGCAAGGCTTGCTAGAAGCCGGTACACACCTTCAAAGATTCGGGTATCCAGCTCTCGACTGGCCCTGGCTGCCATCACCCGATCTCTATTGTCTGGCGGAAGTTCCGCCCCATCGTATGGCTCTGTTGTGATAGGGTGCGATGATTCTTTCGTCCAACGTCGAGGAGTTGTTGCGCCCTCACCGACTCGAATGCGACGCAGTAGATAGGCTATTCCTAAGAGTACGTCTTCATCAAGTCCCTGGCGCTTCGGTGGGCGGAGGTCTTCTCAGGCGGACGGCGTCGGGGGATGCTACGTGACTCAGGAGGCGATGCGCGATGCCTTTTTGGCGATCGACCGTAATTGTTCCTTTTGTAGGTCGGGCATAGCTGATAATAGCAGGAGAAGTAGCGTCGGTGAGGTGAGACTAGCGGCCCAGGGGTCCTTGAAGGACCGTATAGTCGCGCTTCAAAAGTTTGGACCGAGGTCGCAGACACATTTCTCACTTGAGAGATGGACCATCTCCCTCGCCCTGTTTTTCGAAGGTCTTTTAGGCGACACTTACATGCCCTATTCCTTTGAGGATCTGGTTTTTCGTTTAAGAGCTACTAATCAATCACTGTTCAATTCCTCCGCTGCAGTAAATTGATCGAAATTGCAGGGAAAGTGATTCACAATATACTGGATGATTTCGCTGCATTCCAACCTATCGATAATCATGTGTCCACATCCAAGGGTCATTGCTTCGACAACAGTGGGCATCTCGTCGGAGACCATAATCGCCGCCTCGGGCTCACAACCTTGAAAGCCTACGATCCAGGCGAGCAGTTCATTGCACATGCCGATCGGCCCAATTGTTCCCCATGAGACAGTTTATTCCCTCTGGCAATCTGTGACGGTTTGGAAGTTGTTCAGTTGAAGTCTGGTAGCGAGGGCGCACGCAGTCGTAGATAGAAATCAATGCAGTTCCCCAGAAGCTTCTACAACCCGCTATACCATGTCTTTGCATACTGCCGTGGACTCTGATCGGTACTCAGACGGAAGCCATAGGAAGCGTTGCTGGTTGCGCAGGATCCAGTGATCCTGAATTAGGATGTGGGAATGTGGCTTCTGTTGCGTAGAAGGCGATGTGGCGACTAAACATAGATACAAAGTGATATCTCCGCAATTGGTGTGAGGTACCTGGCCGTCACCAGCCTTACTTTCGCCCAAGGGGGTGTGTCAGAAGTCGGGTCAAGTGACCCTTCTCCCTGAAAGATGTGGGCTCATGTCGATCCAAATAACAGCTCTGGCCCGCACTCCTGCTGATCCAAATACAGCTCTGGTCTGCCCTCCTGCCAATCCAAATAAGAGCTTTGGCATTTATTCTAGCTGCTCAGCCAGCTCATATGTATATAATCGTCGCTGCTTGATAGTTGAATCAACATCCGATTTCCTCACATTTCATCACCTATATTAGGCAACAACATGCTTGTGGCCATATCTGCGGCTTCTGACTGTAGCCATGTCTCCGAGCTCATAGTTTAGTACTGTGTAAGGTTGGATGTCAAGATCCGGTCATGAACTTTGGTGTTCCATTGCGCCTCGTGTGACCCGTCGTCCGCACATTGTCGAGCCTCAGCGTGAATCTCCAGCAAAGTGTCGTATTCGAGCTCGACACGCAATAACTCCACCTCTCCGGCCTTTCATGCACACCGGCGTCTGACGCTTAAAGATCCCAGCCGGAAGTGCGATGGCGTGGCGATTGGTAGGAGGGAAAGCGTTGTGGCAGGCGTAGAGCCTCGCGTTCCTCGTATTGAGGAACAGAAAGGCCTTACTGAGAGGGCTGGCCATTCGATCTTGTCTATGGCCTCTCAAGAAATCCCAATAGTGATGTCTGGCTTTGGCGTCATGATTGTACCGTCCAGCTCGCTGGAGGACTCGCTCGACTCGGTGAACGCGGGTAGGGATTCGAAGTTGAGGGGTTGCCGTCAGATCGCACGCATATGATGTCGGAGTCAAATGTTAGGATTCTCCACCACAGCACCGTAGAGGCGTCGCAATGTGTATCTATTGTGGTAAGCTTCGGAGCAGGCGCGCTTGCTCTCGGTGGGCGGAGGGTTTTTTGGAGGGCGGAAACAGGGAACGCTCCATGATGCAGGCCTTGGTGCGCAATACCTTTTCGGCAAAAACTAGGCGGCGAAGTGGCTATGATGTTGTGCGTGGGCGCTGTTGGGATGGTCTTGTTGTTTGGTGATGCGACCTTCCAAGCAACTGTGCCAAGCCGGTGTGCCTGCGACCCACAGCAATTACAATGCCTACTGAACACCCGCACCACGCTGCTAGACGAAATTACAACATGGGCGAACAGCAAGGAGGACAAATCCATATTCTAGCTGAAAAGCATGGCTGGCACAGGAAATTATACGACAGCGCGGACGATTGCCCACTCATTTGCAGCGGGCTGAGATGCTTTCAATAAGGGAAGCAGATTTGGACGCCTGTCGCAGCACGCTGGATAGAATATGAGGAGCGCCTCGTTCGAGTACTCTTTGGCTTTTTCTTGGATCTCATGGAGATGCGCCTTGAGCAATAGCTTTAGGTTCTCATACAGCGTCTTTCCGAGCACGTGTGCTGCGCTCTTCTTATCAGTTGGTACTGTCACATTTATGAGTAGATGTCGTACCTTTCCCGCAGGTACCTTGATCAGGCCTTGTGGCGGACAATGAACAACAGCTTCACCTTGGGTGCAAAGATTGTATACGACTGTGTAGAGGTGCATATCTGTTTCATTGTCCAGAGTGCCTCCCGTTGGCGGGTGCGCCAATTAAAGATAAGGATTATACAATTCTATCAAACAGACCCAATAGTAGTGCTTGCCAATGAGAAGGCCATCCAGACAGTTGTGAGAACTCCGAGCTTAGGGGGACAGAACCTAAGTCCGGTTAGCTGATATTTATAAAGTATGTGAATAAATACGTACTCATCCAAACTAAGACCAATAAATCCAGCCCAAAAGAGCCACTGCGCAATCCAGAGAAGGAGCATGGTAAGGACTGTGACCACATACAATCTTGCAGATACCTTCTGGGAAACTTGGTTTCTTTCGCCTCCAACAGGAAGAGTGCCATACACCGTGTAATTTCCTTCCTCGCTAGTCATCGACGATGTTGGTACCAAGCCCCTACTCTTTTCAATCCAGTAATGTGCGATCTTCTCCTCGAACCATGTCCAACGTTCATTGAAAAGGACCATCAGCTGTTTCACCATGTTCTGTTTTGTCCGCTTGCGTCTCTCCCACTTTGTTACAGCAGTGCTCTTATCCCCTGTCAACCTCCTACATGTAGCCTGCAATAGCTGAACGAGCACCACAATAACGATAATAAGCCAGAGGAGTGCTCCAGCATACACGGATTTTGCAGATGTTGCCCTCTTTGCCCCTTCCATACCCCTTAGATAGAAGTCATGCTCTCGACCATAATTGACGGTCCTAATCATATAATATGATGAAAGAACCTGGAGGATGATTTCCGCGAATAGGGAGGATGTGGTCGTGCCGAATTTCATCCCTTCAAAGACTTGTACACCTGACAGTAAAGTGGTCAACCAAGAGAGTCGAGGCATTGAGCACCAGAGGAGCATCAATTGAACAACAGGGACGTTCTCATAACCAAGGGTTTGCTGGACAAGAAGCACGTTGACCCAGTTTGCGAGGATTTGAAGAGTTGCGATTGAGATCCCCGTAAAAAACCAACACCGTGGGTGCGGGGGTCCTAGAAAACTGCGTGCGATATTATGTATGTCTGGTCTCCGGCCGATAAATGCGGCAAGGAATGTAGCTATGTTGATCAGAGCAAGGCTTCCAAGCTTCCACGCAGTCGAGGGACATGTTTCCTTGATGGACCCTGAATGGGTGATAGAGGCAGTGTGTGAATGTTTCGATGATTTGAGAGTCCATCGCCATGGAATCATGTCGAGAGGGGTAGGGACGGCTAATTGACGCCAATTTTCTGGCAGACCGTGCCAGTCCTGTAAATTGCCACAAAGATCATGCAGCCACTTGACGTAATCGATTCGAGTTTCGAATATCTGGCATAAGCCTCTGCAGGAATTGTACCGAATGTCGCGGCAGAAGCAAGCCCTGTCGACTGCGCGTACGACTTTGCAGTAACCACCAGAGTTGAGCTGACATGCATTGGTTGCACATTGACCAGTAAGCTCGATCAGTTGCTTCGGCATATCCGTGATACACTTAGGCCAGTGCCAATCTTCGATGGGGATATACGCAAACTCTGTGGTGTTGAGTGCATCTGTCCAATTTTTGGGTATGGATGTCGGCCCACATGTGGCATTCATCCATAATCGCTCCCTCGTTACGTCTATCTCTCCTAGCCCTGAACACGGTTCTTTCTTTGCATCCACAGAGAACGTGCCGCAGAAGCAGCTTTTATCGAAATAGTTGCCATATCTGATGTTACGCCCGGCAAGGTTGTACCCGACAGTTTCAGAATCCAGAGCGATTATGGATTGTAGGGACTCGCTGTATTCCCAGGGGCGAGCGGAATTTCCAGTATGTTGAGTGGTGCTTGTGAAACTGCAGGAGGCCACTACTTGTTGAAACAATTCCATCGATAAAGCAGAAGCCGAGCCCGTCAGGCATTTTGGTGCGGCATGCATCACGTCAAAAACCGCATATCCTTCATCCAGAGAGGCTGGGGAGAGGGTTTGCAACCCGTTCGTGTCGCCGACATCAACGAGCCACGTCCGACCGGTAACGTGTCGAATCCACAGATATAGTTGCGCCTTGGCGAGCACTGATCGGCTGCAGTATGGGAGATAGCCCTTGATGACATTGGCGGAAAATCCAATGCTGAGACAGCTGAGTTGGGTCAGCCATTGGTGGTGGGTGCAAATGAAACCAAAGTGCGAAGTGCATTGTCTGCTAGTACATCTCGTGATGGTACTTAGCCAGGCGGATTGGTCCTGCTGAGCGATGCACTGTGGCATAGGAGTTAAGTCTTCAGGATTGACCCAGCCATTGTGATTGTTTTTAGGAATTAAGATACGACCCTCGCTGAGAAGATCAACACTAGCGGGGTGGAGCGCCTCTGCAGTTCTCATGTCAGCGTGGAAGTAACAGAAATGATTGGGATGGACATACCTCTTGCAGCTATCCTGCAAACTCCAGCTATGAACAGCACAAGACAGGTGCTGAATACTCTCATATTGCTAGCCAAAGTGTCTCTTTTTCAAAGCTGTGAGGAAGGATAGTGGCTGCCGCCCGTTCTATTTAGGTGCGGGGTGACAACAAACTCGCGGGCGGATTGAAACGTTTCAGTCGCTACCAAGTGCGACTTTTGCACCGTTTGCCATAGCCCCACCTCAAGCGCTAGCTGACAGCACTACTTATTCAATATCATTGGCCAATAATCAACTAGGCATGGGCCGGACCCCTGCTGGCAGATCGGCCGTTGCTGCACGGGCGATACGCTGCAATCATCAATCCCCAGCGCTTGCAACAGCTCTCGAGTGCGCAACATGGAGGACGGTGGTGCGATGCTGAGGCCGGTACCGCCGTCTGCGAGCTTGCGGTATCGTGATCGACTGTGATCGCGCAGCGCTGGAGATCAGATTACCTTAGTTGCAGTAACTACGCGACGAAGCAAGTAGACTCCTTTTCATACTCCTGGATAGCAGTATGCGTCCATTAATCGGGGATGCAGACGATGGAAGGATGGGCCGAAGTTGCGGGGAATGCCGCTGGCTGCGCGCCGGCGCGGCACGCTTTTGGCGAATCATAACCCAGTAAGTTCCGCGGTCCGTGATATTTCACCCTGTCGAGGCTCCGTTGCCAAAACTGAACGCTCACTTTGCGTATCTAGCACCGATGTTGTCCTAAGCTGAGGCTACCTTGCCTTCTCAGCGCCTAACATGCCCGCGGGTCAACGCCCGCCGAACATCAGAACATCAGACAAGCAACAAAATTCAACGCGTCATTTTTCAGCCACCATGACAGCTATGGACGAAGCAATTGCAGCGATCGACTCGCGCGCACCTGGAGAACACTTTACTTATCAGGCAATTGCTGATCAGTTTGGTGTGAGCCACACTACACTCTCTTGAAGACACCGAGACCGTCAAGGGTCCAGAAGAGCGGAGGGCATTAACAGGCGTACAAATATCACCGGCAAAAGAGGAAGAAGTTCGGAATTATCGATTGCTGTTTTAAGCATGTCTTATCTTAGCTCTCCGCTACCTCGTTTGGAAAAGGCAAGTACTATCAGCCCTCAAGGCAACCAAGATCACAGCAGCTGCATCTTATGAAGCTGTCAATGAAGGGCCCAATCGCAACAGCAATGCATTTGAAACTGATCACCTGTTCGGCGGATATGTGTAGCGCAGCCTCTCCCACCATTGACGGGCGGGCGCAGATGCGCTGCCATGACTCAGAGCTAATCTGCCCACATTGATAACCGTCGGCGGTCCGTGTCACGATTGCGGCAGGTGGGCTTACCCGTCCTTCCAATAAGCGGGGCTACCGGTAGTCCCCGCGCCACTCGGTCCCAATGCTTCGGTTCAGCGTGTCCGGCGCTCGCGCCACTCGGTCCCAATGCTTCGGTTCAGCGTGTCCGGCGCTCGCGCCAGCAGCCAATCATAAGTCACCAGTCTACTGCCCCCTGAAATGTCCTCTTGTAGGCCGAAGTCCAATAGCGGTGGTAGCTCACCGCTTTACCCACAGTTGTGTCATTGGCTCCCTGGCTGCGTGACGCTGTTGCTGAGTCAACCGAGGCGCCCAGCTTTCGGACTGTCCGCTGGTTTGCGCGAGAGCAATGGCTGTCAAACAACTTCATGATGCAGCACAGCATACCGGTACGGCTATGTTCATATCGCAAACGAATGTAATGCACCGTCAACACGTCACGCCAGCCTCACGATTCCCAAAGCAGCCTTTGACGCCTCCGCTGATCGACAAGAAGCCTTCTGCAAGGGTGCTTCGCGTTATCGCGCTATTCAGAAGAACCGAACAGAAAGGGATTACGCTCCAGCAATACGATGTGCTTTTGGGATACGTGACAGACAAGATACGAGTGAGTGGACTTCAGAGACCACCACGATCACGGCTGACAGAGGACTATGGCAGCATGAATACGATGGATACAACAACATCGTGTTCGCAATTCATATCAAACCTTGTCATCCCTCCTCACCTCATTATCCTCGACATCTCTGGTCGCAAATATCGAACACAGAAGGTTACACTTCAAGCTTCTGCGTATTTCCAGAACCTCTTGGCTAGATGGAACGACTGCAGCGATAGACAGGAGGATGGCTCCTACTTCATTGATGCCGACTCCAACGTATTCGAGCATGTCTTACAATTTATGCGACGTCCGTCAAAGTTTCCCCTGTTCTGGACAAAAGAGACAAGCTTCGACTATGTTCTCTATAATAAACTTGAAGCGGAAGCAGATCACTTCCTCTTTCATGACTTGCGCGACTGGATAGGAAAGAAACTTTATCTCGATGCTGTCAAGACTGTCATCGAAGTAAAGGTATTATCTGAATATGTGGGTGAACAACAGAAAGTACGAACTGGTTGATTCCTATCTAATGAAGTCTGAGGGGTTTATATACAAGGAGTGGAGTATCCAGAAGGTTCCGGATCAACAGTGTCACGGGATCGTGTGACGACATGGTAGAATATTCTAGAGTTTGGACGTTGTTGGCTGACAGAATACGAAATTCGTCCATGCTGGAAGCAGACAATATGCGGTGCGGAAATAGAGGTTTATGATTCATATTCAGAGAAGACCCGGTTTCGGAATTCGTGCGCGATGACCGTAGTGACCAAAAGAACAGAGTTTGATGAGACCATCTGTGTGAATGGAATAGACTCTTGATGGCTAGTGACGCAGTCAAGGGGGCTAGATACCATGAGGAACTTGCCTGTGTCAAGCCTAGGATCCCAAATCAGAATCATTGCAGATGCACGCTCTGCTGATGGTTCATCACATGCCGTGACCCAATACGTGGCGTGAGGCTTTGAGCTCCCGCACGGAAGGAAATAGCAGATCAAGATACCGAAATTCGCATCTCTGGAATACAGCTCTGCCATTATCTTGCTGCAGCGGAGAGCATTGGTGGTGCCGGCAGGGGGCAGCTGCAGGCGGCAAGACAGACATAAAAAGACAAAAACATACAATATTAGGAATTCGCCTAACTACTAATCTACTGGTACACTGCTTTAGTACCGCTGAACGAACAGGGAGCGCTGATGTCACTTGGTCGATACTTATGGGTGGTTTTCGAAATACCTGCCGGGGTCCGAGCGTGTGGGGATGGATGGCTGCAGAACCGCACAATCATCCAATCAGTGTGGTAAAGATATTATAATCGATGCCTATGAGATATTTGCAACCATGAGTCTGCTCGTTAGTCAATATATTAGGTATCTTGAGTATTTCTGGTGTTGTTGAAGCCGCAGAGGTGACGCTCTGGTTGAAGCCGTTTCCCACTCCCGCGTGCCATCGCAAAGCCCCCCTTGAAGTCGCAACGGCTACAACACCAGATATGGCAAATGTAGACGATTTTTGAGCCCCAGAAACAATCGTGGGTCTTCCCAGAGCGGTATATACCTCACAAACATGGATTATATTATCTTTACTATGGTGGAGGGATGACTGCGGGGTACCGTGCCCGTGCACCTGATGCCCGGAGACGGCTTACCGTGGGGATCGCCGCAACGATCGCCGGAACTTCAACCTCAGTAAACTGCACCCAACTTCAACACCCCACCACACCACCAATATGAGTTGCATTGAGGAAGCGCTTGCAGCAATTAAAAGCCTGGATGAAGGCAAATATTTCACGTATACAAACATTGCCAATACCTATGGCGTTTCCAGGGTTACACTGGCCAGAAGGCACCAAGGCATTCAAGCCTCAAAAACAGAGCAGGCAATCAAGCAGCAATTACTCAA
>ML976187.1:10695-38178 GCA_010015635.1 Clathrospora elynae | reverse complement strand
CAGCTTTACCCTTTGCGGCACCAGCTTTAGCAGTGGCAGCCGATGTTTCAGCAGCAGCAGCAGCAGGAGCTGCCGCAGAAGCTTTGGCGCCGTCCTTGAATCCTTATCAGTTTCTTGCCTATCGATCATTGTAGAGAGAGAGAACATACCGCAGCAGCATTTCCGCCCGCATTCCCACCAAGACCGCCGAGCAGGCCATCAAGTCCATCTGCACCGCCAGCTGCGCCAGCTCCGCCCGCAGCACCTCCAGTCTGTCCACCGAGGAGACCACTGAGAGGGTCCGCGCCGGCTGCTCCGGCACCTCCCGCTGCGCCTGCTCCGGTACCTTCTGCTGCTCCTGCTCCGGCACTTCCCGCTGCGCCAGCTCCACCCGCAGCACCGCCTCCGAGAAGACCGCCAAGCAGTTGGTCGAGCTGGCGCCTAGTCTTCACTTTCTCGTCCGAGAGCTTGCGGACGGTGGAGACAAAGTGTGCGGGCAGCTTTTGGTCGGCCGTGGCGTCCTAAATAGTGTTAGCAGAGGTGGCTGAGATATAGACGAGTAAATTGAGAGATGAAATGGGATTGTGCGGGAGAGGAGAAGAAGAGATGAAGACGTACAGCCCATCGTTTCGCAACACCAGGATACGGCGCCGGAGCCGCAACAGCACATGCTGCCAACGAGGCGAGGATAACGGAGGAATCGAACTTCATGTTGACTGTAAAGGTTGGTATGTATTATGCAAATTGGATTTTGAAATTAGACTGTCCAGCAGTAAAACGTATGGGGGAATAGAAGCCAACTAGGAGCAAAAAGACACAAGAAATAGAGAAAGAAAACTGGTAACTTAGACTGAACAGTTCATCAAGTATCGGTCTGGCTCACAAACTACAACCGGAGAGCTTTCCCATATATACGTACGACGCTCTCTCACGGGGAAGGGTCTCGCCGATCGCCTGGGGCGGGAGCGGGTCTCTGGTCTCACATAGCTGACGTGTTCACGGCCGTTGTGAAATGCTTCTGCCGATCCTATACGACTGTAGCATTATGCTAAAGGGTGGATTCGGACGCTGTGATGCTACTCCGGGCGCGGGGCCACGTTTGGCTTGAGACTGCCGGTGTGAAGAAATGCACAAGAGAATTTTGATGTATCAGACTCCACACATTGTACAAAATACGGTGATGCTCGTCGATCCGGTTAAAGCGAATGCCAATTCGCAGCTAAGGTATGCGCTGTTTGCGTGAGTCTTGCAGTTCGCATCGAGTTGAGAACTGTAGCTACTTTGCGAGTAAGGAAGTCGAAAAGACAAGCACCCAACGCACCTAGCCACATATCTGCCATGTTGAACTCGTCTCACCACTGTTTGTTTTGTTTGCAGATGTCAAATCCGCATGGTTGAAAACCTCGATGTTGCTGTCCCCGTCGCAACCTCTGTGAAACGGCATCTAAGCGGAGACCGCGCGTTTGGGTTTCGAAACCCAGGCTGATCATCCATGCGGCCTTAAGACTGCAACAAGCCGATCTTGCAGAAATATGTGACACGTGTGTGCGGGAGTAAGAATAAGACATCGGGAGTCGGGAGTCGGTGGAGGGTTGGGCTTGGATCGCTAGCGCGGGGCAAGTCCCGGAAGGAAGGACGACCTCAGGGCGAGACGGAAGTTATACATAGCATAAGGCGAAAGCTGTGCAGTTGGTGGAATTCGATTCGTCACTTTTCTTGTATGTACTCATCAATTGCAGCGTTTCGATATGATATGCTCTGCTGCTCCCCAATGGTCGCATATACAAGACCAAACAACCACCATATACATCTGAACATGGCAATATACACCCAAATGCCCAACAAATAAAGTACATCAAGCTCATCTCCTCCTCGCCAGTCCAGTGACAACCACCTCTCCTTCTTGTACCTCAATCTTCCACCCCTCCTTGACCAGCATCTTCGCGACCGCCGGTCCCAACTTGCCTCGCCCACCCTCGCTATGCCTGCCCAAGCCTGTGATAATCCTATATACATCGCCACCTCCCCGCCGTCCTGCTCCGCTCCACTCGGATATCCTTCGCTCGCCAAGGCCGTTCCACCAAGCCTGTGTACGTTGTTTCGCGATGCGCGTCGCGTCTGCCACGGTGACGCCGTGTAAATCGAGGTGCGAGGGCCCGGACTGCGAGGATACGAAGACATCGGCGTCGGCGGCGCTCAAGGCCTTCAGGCTGGCGTTAAGGTCGCGACCTTCTTGCGCGTAGTAAGCTGCGGCCTGGCGCATAAGGGGCGTGGATTTGCCTCTCCGATATGCGGAGGAGGCTTGTTGGAAGGCTTCGTTGCGGGCGCGGGCTGTGGATACGACGTCGCGAGGTCGTGCGGAGGGTGCCAACGCTGGGAGTGTCGAGGACTCGGAGGTGGTGTCGGAGAGGTTGACCGGAGCGTAGCGCAGGTCGAGCTTGATGCCGCCTTTACCACCTGTCTCGCTTGCTGGCTGCGGTGTGAGGGCCTTCGCCAGCTCACGAGCTTTTATGGTTGATGGAGCAGCGAGGCGCACGAGGGAGAGAACGTGCCCGAGGTCCATAGTGGAGAACTCTTCGTTGAGAATGATCGCATCTTGTACCAGTGCTGCGTCCAGCTCGGCGTCGTTCTTGTGGTCCTCGATGTCCTTCTTCACTATGGCCAGCACCGTTGCGGACAGTGAGACAGCATTGGCGTGGTAGAGCGAAGAGACTGTCTTCGCGGACAGGCTGGTGCGCGACGTGATGAACTCGACATCGCGACTGGTGTTCTGCCAGCGATTGGTCGGCGTCGCTGGTTCTGTGAAGTAGCTTGTCGCATCGTTCATAGGCACCTTCTGCTTCTTCTTAGCCTTGCCCTTTTTTCCTCGATGCGGCACATGATAGTCCTCCGAAAAGGCGTCGATACCTCTCGCGATCGGACCCTCGTCTGTAGGACTCGTCCTGGCGTCCTCAAAGAAGGCCTGATTCAGCAGCTCATCCGTCGCTTTGTTGTAGTCGTTGCCGCACTTTTTCAACGTGTGCACGACGGTGCGGTGAGATAGATTCGGAAAGGTTTCCGCAAGCAGCACCTCCTTGGTCGGGACGTCGAAGTGCTCCGTGTCGTTGAAGTAGCCGCCATCATTTGATCCCTCGGAGCTCCCCGATCGCCCACTCACGCTCAGTGTAGATATATCATTCGAAAAGTCTGTCGCTACCGTCTGCGTCGCCCACGTGTCGGCGTTCGAATCGGCGCCAGTGCTGCCTTTGCTCGGGCTGTCGTTCACATGGCTGCCGGAGGGGTCGAAGTCGGTTTGCGCTTCTACTTCCGCGACGCCCCTCAGAGGCTCCAAATCTTCCCTGGCGAGGCCAATCGCATTGGGCTTCCCGATATGGTCATAGTATATGGCGTGTATTAAAGCCGTGTCTATTGGTGGACAGAATTCCTGCTGTGGATCGCATTCTGGTTAGCGAAACCGCGCGACCACTCCCTGACATCCTTGACCTCCCTGACGTACCTCGAGCATGCGCAAGTCTTCATCCATTTTGATTTATACAGTATTGGCGTCCTATGTGTCGATACGGCGATTGCATACTCGATATGGGATGCAAGAGGGCTGGACGGGTCTCGCAATCGCCTTCGGTCGGACAGATTGCGCAACACAAGGCAAATATAGGCTGCAGTTGATTAATTATGTGAGAGGCAATGGAGCGTCGAACAGGCGCGTGGGGTGCTGTGGTAAGGGGACGGCGCGTGGGCGCGATGGACCGTGGGTGGGGAAAATGTAGCCGAGCTTGGCGAAACGATATCAGCTCACGATTGCTACAGCATCGCGCACCGTGGCCTCAAAAAAGATGTGAAGCCAGGGATTTATGGTTTGCGAAGAAGTCATCCAAATCTTCGCGACTTGTAGCATGTCAACGTCATGCGATCTTAGAGCCGCACAGCGCGTCATCCATCGGATCGCGGTGCGCTAAACGCAAGCGGCGGCCTGTCCGCAACCAACACTAGTAACCACAACCATAGAGTCCCACATCGTCGCTTTTGGCTGTCAAAGTGGTAGAGAGCATCTCAGGAGCGATGTGCAGAGGAAACAACCCTATCAACAGTCCGACATCGATGTGAGTATTGCACGAGCTATGTCTGGAGCGATATCGGGAACCATGCTGTATAGTCTGGCTGGACAAACTGATCACCGTCAATATATCTTTATCGCACCTGTCACTTCTACATTCTCTCTTTCTCTTAACCTCTTTATCGGGCCGAGAACACAGTACGCGCCGACCTGCTCAAGCCGCTGCAAGTCAGCCTCACGATACCCATTTAGGCCCCCAAAAATCAGCCCCCTTAGGCTGTGCAAAAGGATGCCCCCCCTGCATCCTCTGCGTTTGAGCCAAGCACCACGCCCATGTTTAAAAGTATCGCATGCCCCAAGCCTACATTCGCATACCGTACCAGTGCGCTCTTCCCAGGAACTCTTCACAGTCACCGAAATCGTCGTCGCGCAACAATGGCCCCGCAACCTCTCCACCGCCGCGCAACAAACCTCACCCTAACTGGCAACATCGCCATTATCATCCTCGTTATTCTCTTCGTAGCTGGAGTCTTCTGCACCGTCATCTTCTTCAAACTATGCTCCAAACAGCGGAGGAGCGAAAAGGCTATGCGCAGGATGCAGGAGCAGCAGACGCCGTTTATTGGAAATCAATATGTACCGCCGCCGAATGCGCATTCGCAGAATGTAGGAAACGAGAATCGAGGCAATGGGTTTGGGGGGATGCAAAACGAGAATGGGGAAGTATATCGGTATGATGGGCCATTGGAGTTGCAGGGCAGTGGGAGACCGGAGGCTCAACAGTTGGATGGGGATGCTGCAGTGGTATGTTTGACTTCTAGTGCCGAGGAAGGCGATATGGGTGTAGGATTTGGAAACTAACGCATCGCAGCCGACGTTCGACCATGGTAGGCCTATTGAGCTGCCCTCGACCGCTGTAGTGAACCATGGCGGGTTGAGATCGAAAACGCAGAATTAGCAGAACACTAGCCTATGGTGAATCAAGTGCGAGTGCATGACAGACAAAAGCCTCGAGTAACGGGCTTCCCTGAACGCGCGGAGAGGTATACCCAATCGACATGGCACGCCCATCCTCTACACGACTTCCGAAAACCAGATGCCTAGTACGCCCGCGAGGATATATCAGGAGCCTCAACATACTATTGTCTGTACATGAACGATACTTGCACGCACATATCTAAGCCGTCATGTCTAGCCCTTTTGGAGACCCAGCAGCCCATTATCAATGCGCAGGTGAACAAGTATGCGCGCAACAATAAGTTCCCTCGGCACCATCCCCTTATCTGCTATTGACGGTGAGAGCGCGACCTTTAGTAAGAGTCGCAAACTAGCTCCCACACTGGATATATCAACCTTTCTCTTCTTTCGCCCTCAACTCCCGACAGCCTCTCAATTCCAGTCACGGCTTGGGCAGAGGAACTTCTTGAGAGCGACCAGTCGGTCGTAGGGTGTCTCATGATCCCTAATGAGATGGATGTGGCGTACAGCAATCGTCTTGCTGATGTCCGTGTTCACGTCAGCCATTGCTTTTATCTGGGTGCGGTACTCGGAGTGTCGGCGCTCCCATCGATCGCATTCCCATCGGTAGCATTCTCGGTCGTCAGCTGTCAGGTCAGAGAGCCTGACAGCTCCAGCTTGATAGTCGATGAGTTGAGGCTCGGCAGCCTCCGTCAGCTCAGGGAGATTCTCCTTCGCTACGTCAGGGTTGATGTACTGCCAGAGATCGTGGTGGTTGGCGACGTCTCGGCGAAAGAATAACCAGATAAACCAGTCGTCCGGCGTGTCCAGTACAAATGTGGCTAGCGTTACAGCGGGATCAGACTCTGTAGCCATTGCAGAGGCTATAGTTGTCTGTGATCTAGACTGGATGATGCGTTGTGGGTGAACGCGGTAACAGGTGCGTCGTGAGTGGACGCAGTAATAGCAGATGAGAAAAATCTTAGGGTGCAGCCGGGCTCTTGGCCGTTAGGTATTTTGGACAGTGCGCATGCCGGAAGAAATGTCGGAATGTGTGAAGGTCGAAATGGGGGGCAAAATGTGAACACATCCTACCCCACCATAGTACCATATAAAAGTTGGGGAAGTCGAGATTTCAGCCGTGACACAACCCCTCACCTGAGTAACAGGTCGTTTTGGGGAGGTGGAATGATCGTAGCGCTGAGAATTGAGCGGAATGAGTTTCTGATGATGAGTTGATTTGGTGGATCCTCCCTGAACGGGACTAGCGTAACTAGCTATCTCCGACAGGTCCGACTCGCAAATTGATCGCAATCGAATGTTGCAAGTGATCCGGCAGTGATTTGAACTCCGGGCCTCTCACTGAGGCCAATGACAAATTTCCTGTCCAAGGGAAATTGCAGTGGATGTGGTAGTCTACCACCTGGGCTATCCGGGCTCATAACTGTGAAGGTAGAAATGGGGGCAAAATGTGAACTCATCCTACCCCACCATAGTACCATATAAATATTGGGGAATTCGAGATTTCAGCCGTGACAGATTGAACTGAATTTCTATTGTCTACGGGAATGAGAGCTCTATTATACGCAGATAGCAAACATATTCAAAGCACAAACACCTATGCCAGAATGTCGTGGAGCACCATGGAACATTGTAACGGTTTGTGAGATAAGGACGTTGTGTGCGCCATGTGTTGTGGTTCGCAGCTCCTTATCTTTGAGCTGCATGATAGATACGTCATGCATACTGCCACATGCTGGTGGGCCTCATGAAAGGTAGTCACAGTAGAACAAGACGAGACAGAACGACAGAAAGCAGAATACAATTCGCTTTTGCTCTCATGCTCAATCTTGCCTGCACCGCGACAAACATCGTAGAGCACCGCGGCTGATGATTGCTACTGCGTCAGTGCAAGAGAGTCCCCAAACCGTGACAATTCCTCTGCTACTCGGTATACCAACAGCCTTCACATTCTTCCCCCACATATACCAGCAACACCATTGACCTGATTGACGCCAGCAATGAATCTGTCGAGCCCCCCGTCGACCCCATCGCTCAGGCCAACGACATGGATATGGCCGCCCGCAGTACCGCCAACAACAACAATACCTTTGACGACACTGTCATGGACGAGGAAGACGGTGAGCTCACCCCAGACCCCGAGTTCGCTATTGGGAGGATGAGGAATATGGGGAATTCGTACAGGCCTGGTGGTAATGGAGGATACAAGTGGGGGCAGTGGGAGTAAATACTGAGCCTGCGTCTGAAGTTTGGGGGTGGGAGGAGGGTGCAAGCCTCGTCAGTGCTGGCGGGAAGAAGGGATAGAGAGGACACAGATAGGCTAGACATGCGCCAATGAATGATTGAAAATATGTCTTGCTATAAGAATACTTGGAGAACCTCCTGGCGTACACATGACCACTACATTCGCTATCCTTGCATTCTGCAGCAGCAGCGCTCCCAACGGACCGTAACACAGTAGTACCGAAGCCTATACTCAATAGTACGGACGGGTGTTTAGTGTTGTTACGTACGTACGGCTCACGATTGGACAGTTTACGAGCAGTAACAGTAATATGGACAGTAAATTTCCTGTTTAGGCTAGTCCGCAAAGTTGAGTGAATTAAATATATGGGTCGCTTCTGACGACTTCTTTGACACTTGAGTACTCAATTTGATGAGCGGACTCTCAACTACGCGGTTTTTGAGCCAGTTTTTCTGGAGTCGAAGCGCCTCAGTAGTAGCTAGGGATAGTGAGTTTCGATTGCTGGTGAGGGTGCAGCCAGCTGTACTAAAGCAGCGCTCACATTCACAGCTGATAGATGGTATGGATAGGAAATCGCAAGCCATCTTAAACAGTGTAGGATACCTGTTGCGGCCAACTTTGAGCCACCAACACCACGGGTCAGCCATCAACTCCTCATAATTGTCGTCTTGATTGAGGTCCTTATTGAGATTGTCAATATAATTGGCCAGTTTGTTCTCACGCTTCCAACGCTTCCCGTGAGTGCCGTAAGAGTAACCAGTGTCAACCTGCATGACCACTGCAAGTGGGTTGTTGGAAGCTTACACCGTTGTTGTTGTTCAACCTCTATCTCATCTTGGTTGCTATTGGAGGCGGTGGCGTAAAGTTCAAACGTCTTAGTGAGGGATAACTTGGATTTCTTGTGCCAATTGTCAAAGTTACGCCATGTGGATTTGAACCAATTGAGGCGTAACATAGGGTGGATAGCCGTGGCAATAGTGCAGTAGCTGTACTTGGGTTCAATTATCAACTTTCCCCAGCATGTGTTGAGCTTCTTGAGTCTATATTTGACGGCATTGGCAAGGTGAGTGTTGTCGCTGTCAAACCTACTAGCTGCCCTAATGTAGTGCTGCCATGGGGATTGGAGGTTGACAATAGTTTGCCATAACAAGCCGTAACCCAACACAGAGTTGTTGCCTTCTAGCGCCTTGCAAAGGTCGTACAGTACTTTGAGAAAGTTGACAATATCATCAACTTTGGCCCAATTGCTCTCCATCAACCTGTCAAGTACGGGGTTGTAATGTTGACCTTCACCGTCATCTCTGGCACTAAACTCCTTATTGTTTTTGACCTGCAACTTGTACTTTTTCTGGAAGAGTTTGATTGGCTCACGCAGCTCCTGGCAACGGAAAATCATGATATAAACCAAGTGCCAGCATACCCCGCCGTCTTGGAGTAGTTGGAGATTGACAAACTTCCATGTGGGGTCATGGTTGCTGAGGTCAGTAAAGGTTAATAAGAACAGCTCACGGCGCTTGTGTAAGCGGCAAACAGCTTGAACAAAGTTGTGGAGTTTGCTAACAATGCCGTGCTGTCAATATAACTTGAATTGCTCCATTGGAGCTGCCTGAGCAAGCTGTTGTTCAAAGTTGGTGACCCCATCTCTATATAATGTGGCCTTGACAACGAGGTTGATAATGTGACCTGCACAACAGATTTGGTGCTCAGTACTGAGGCAGAGGATATTAGACTGTTTGGTGAGACGTATGAGCTTCTTGTCATTGTTTGAGGCGTTATTGCCTATAAATCAGTTGAAGTTTAACTCAAAGTCATACTCTCGGATGACTTTCAGTATTGCTGAGGCCTGTGCTGAGGCAGTATGGTCACTAAGAAGGTTGTTGAAACCAATCAGGAGGTCTTGTTAGTTGTAATCGGCATCAACAAAGTGAGATACAACACCTAAGAAGCTGTGGTGATTAAGAAGTCTATATGTCAAGACTAATAGCAATCTTGCTGGCAGCTGATTGGATGAGTTGGCGTACCTCAGTTTGACGCTCTTTGTAGTACTTGTGGATGTACGATGATAGTGTGATTACCAAATCAGGCAAGGCATGAAGTAAATTTGAACAATTCCACGTTAATAAACCTCTTGTTGCAGGGCATGTAACGTCAACAAAGCTCAAATCCCTCATAATTGTCTAATCAACAATAGCGTGTTGAAATAGATCTTCCTCCCAAGGCGTGTGTGATGTGTGAGTTATAACACCAGGGACATGCACAGCAGCTGTGAATAGAGACTCTGGGATGCCGCCAGGGGTAGTAGGTACGTTTTTACCAGTTGATGGATTGATAAAATGCTTTTTCTTGATGTGTGAGCGTATGTACGAGGTACCGTTGATTGTATATTTGGCGTCAGAGTTTGTGCGGGCTTGGTGACAACGTTTACATAACCACACTCCGCTTATACTGCCGTCGAGCTTGGTGTACTGTAGTTGAAGCCCATAAGCCCATATATTTGACAGTCCTTGGCCACCCGATAGAGACCCCTTGTGCTTGACGGCATAGCCTAATTGGGATGGCTGGAGGCGTTCACCCCTAAGGACCTTCTCACCGGAGGTTCTTGTCAACGGGCACGAGTGGAGAGAATCATGATGTTTTCGAGCTCTCGGAGGTGAGAGTCTATCTACCAGAGAGGAAGCCCAAACGGGCGCTAAGTCTAACTAGGACTGTGACTCATGGGTGGGACAGGAACCTGGGGCAGAGCGCTACGTCATGGGGGCCCCATGCCGACATTTCTTACATATACGGCGGGGCAAGGGAAAAAGCCTTCACCGCGTCTACTAAGTAGAAGGGCTAGTGGCCTTATACCGCGCGGCAGAGCATGCGTCATACCAGGGTTAAGATGCCTTAAAAAGCTCTGGATTTACCCTCCTTTGACAGGTGTCCATTGTATCCTAGCGCGTTGTATGTGTGCGGAGGCGTACAGGGCTTTGATCGATTGTGCGGGGTCTTGTTGGGCGGTTATTTATAGGCGTATGGGCGTTGTGGTGTTGTGGGGATGGTTGAAAATCAACGACAATCAATAATTGACGCTAACTAGCTGCGAATGCCATAAGCGAGCCGCTATTGCGTTACACATAGCAAATCTGAGGCTGTTGCAATGGCCGGGGGAGCTGTTGTGGCAACACCTGGTGATGTACCTGCTGGCTGAGTCAACATTGGACCTAGAGGTAATCGTGCTCAAAAAAGTGACCTACGGCCTCAATAACCACTTCTGCGCGTTGATAGTATTAAAACCCGCAAAAATCGCGTTGTGGCGGGGTGGGGGAGTAGGTGCTGATACCATTGAGCCCTCGCGTTGGGCGTGGTGTTGAGTTCTGGGGATACAGCACATGCACGGAGAGAAGCACAGACCTTGAATGTCAAGAAAAGCAAAATAATGGTCCGGTGGAGGCTCGAACTGGCAAAAAACTATAATACACGTTGTACAACGCTATATGGGTAGCAATTGAGTTATAATAAATCTGTTAAAGAGTATAGTATAGTTTGCTTTTACTACAAAGTCGCACAATTATAGTAATATAAAAGAACATGTTGGTAGGCTTCTGTACGATCGTACCGGTGATAACAGTAACAAAGTTCTTCTTGGTAATTTCTATTCTCTTGCTATGTATGTGGGTGCGGAGATCTATATACTGCTCCGGTGGGTGCGGGGGAGCCAGTCGGACCAAAGTAGGATCGAGGCGCAACAGGATGTGTATACCGACAGAATAACTTAATTAATATCTTACATACCCAAAGACACAAAAGTATGGGCAAACTAAGAGTCCACCCAGCTTGATACTTCACTACAACCATCCCACGGCTATACCAAATCCGGCAGTACTACAGTTGACACTCTCACTACGTACGGGGTACCGTACGGTTGAACTCACCTCCACTACCGCACCGATCACGTGCTGGTAACGGTACCCGTGCTACGGACGGTAGTACGGTCCGTTGGGAGCGCTGATTCTGCATTGAAGACTAACCATTCACTTCTCACTCGACACATCCATCGATTTCACACTTCCTCTGTATTTGACACGTCAACCCGCCCAAATCTCCCATATCATAGCAAGGCCATGAGCAAAGTGCTCGTGCCGCTTCTCTAGGACCTCAAGCGGCCAAATCGGCTTCACCCCAGCTACATAATAGCGTATCGTCCATACATTGGTAGCGTGCGTTAGGATTGCAGCGGATAGGGGGATTCCGAGCAGCATGCGTCGATCACATTGAAGGGGGATATTGCCATGCGGATGGAAGACCGTTGCCAAAAAGATGGTCGTCAGGGACATGCCTACCCTCCATAAGGAACCGACACCATTCGGCCCAGGAGTCAAGCAGTATCTCGCGAGCTTCCGCCACATTATGTAAAGAAAGTACGCCGACCTGGGAGTCTACAGAGAGAAGGCTGGAAACCGCATGCTGAGCCCAAATTACGAGCGCGAAGATGCGTGTACCTTCTGATGAAGAAGGCGACGGGGAAGTACGGGTTGCTGCTCAGCAAGAAAAGTATTTTCACACACGCAGCGCAGCGCAAAAAATCTTTTCGAAAATCCAGACAGGTGATTTGAATGCGTAGGAACCATGTCTCCATCAGGTTAATTGCCGCAAGAAAATGCAAGTAAGTATCGTCGATGCTCCCATTGACCGCATGAAGCAGCCTAGCGATGTGTTCGCGTATGGAAGCGGGCTCCAACTCTCGAAACCAGACAATCTGGCATAGTGTGTAAGTTTTCGGTTTGTCATCTTTGGTCATCTTCATCACGCGTTGGCGGTCGAAGATGATGTTGCAGGGTAGTCGTAAAGCGGGATAGACGTTGTCGTAATGGTCCAAGCAAAAGGCACCCTGGTCGCTGTTCTAAGCCTGAAGAAGGCGTCAAGTGAAGAAGAAGAGGAGTTGGTTGTATTACAAGTTATGTACAATGAGGGAAATATGTAGACGAGATTACCTAAGGACACTAACCCGGGTATGCTGACAGCTGTAGTAGACGTCGTTTGGCTTGGCGGGAACGAGGCGGTCACTGATGAACTCAAGTTTGGATTTCTCGGCCAGGAATTGCAGCAGATTCTCGAGAAGCCACATCGCGGCAAACGTTGAGAGGTGTGTTTACGAGCGTCTGCGATATAGTGAGTTGCAAAGGCCTCCAGGTTATCGGGTAGAGATGGACACGTGGTGCGGACCACTAACCGAAATCGCACGGCGAAAGTAGCACCTGTTAAGATGAAGTTAGAGCGGGAGCCGCCGGTGGGGTGGCGAAGCTTGCGGGTGAGAAATGAAGAGGAAGATGTACTGGCCCGGTGAAGAGGGCAGGTGCTGCCTGTAGCAGCAAGAACCTTAGGAATTCATGTCATGCTGTGAAGCCTCCAATGTATGATATTCCTACATCTCGCAACCGTTGGCGCATCAGACGTGGTGTGATTTCTCAACAGAATCATTCGTTCTCTAGTCAGTATCTGTATAGCTGTCTTCATCCATGGCCCCAATGATATCCAACTGCAACCCTGCTTTTTTGCACGCGTTCTTGATCTCCCTCGATACCCCATTGTCGCCCTCGACAGCCACCATCGTCTTCCAGCTCCTTGCAACAATGTCCTTTTGCTCTATAGCGACCAGAAGAAGGTCCGTCACTTCATCGTCGCTGCCAAGCTCATTGAAAAACTCCAGAGTCTCCATTATCGGTGGGAGTCCAACTGAGTGAAGGCGCGGCTTCTTCGACGACTTGCCGAAGAGCTGGTAGTCCCAATTCAAACGCAATGTCTTGAGAGCCCCGAACTCGCGCATTCGCAACGTTTTGCGGCCGGTGAGGGTCGGATGGTCGATAGTAATGCTCTTCAGGAACTCGGCTTGCGACTGGACAGCCAGGATGTAGTCTCCAACGTTATCGGAGCTTTCTTCCAACTCGGGCTCCGGCTCCTCTGTTTGTGTCATAACGAATTCCTCGAGCGCTTCTGGAAGTTCGAGGAGGTCTCCAAGCGAGTCATCGTTAATGTCGCATTCGATAAGGTGCAGCTGCTTGAGTGCCGTCTCGTGTGGGCGCTCGATATGGTCAAATCCTCGTTCGTCCAGCTTTGCTCTCCGGATGGTCAAAATCTCCAACGTAGGATGAGCGAAGATGTGTATGTTCTCCCGGAGGTCCCAGTAAGCGTCGTTAGCGCATTGGTAGAAAAGTGAGCACGATTTGAGGCAGGCGAGATCGAAAGGTCCATTGAACAAGGTGCCGATGCCACGTAACAGCGTATCTGGTACCGAGATGTCGAGCTTTTCCAGATTGGACATGATGGAAAGTGTCCGCGAGAGACTGTCCGAGCGCTGGGGATCAAGGTAGGAGCCATGGACAGGCGCGTCAAGGGCCAGCTTTGACAGCTCTGAAGAAGGGTATGCCAGCTTCACTTCATGGATGGCGGAGCCACGGCGAGGACGACGGCTCAATGACTCGCTGAAAGTGAGATGCAGCTCTGGTGTCTCGAAAAGGATGCTCTTGTACAGCATGGCGTCGCTCAGTCGATGGGATTTCTTGTTCACTCGCGACACGTTGCAAAGGTCGCGCCTGGACATGCGGCCCACCGTCTCAAAGATCTGCAGCAGAAGCTCGTCCGGTAAAACTGTCAACAGGTCGCTGCAGCCGCCTGCGCCATTGCGTCTATCTTCGATAAATACCGTCATGTCAAGGATGTCGTTGAAGTCAGCCCTGAAGGCATGCAGTGGTGTGCAATTTGTCGCGAACCCAGGGAGATGAGCTGACTCGCTGAATGCGGGGAAACGTGGGGAACCTCCAGGCTCAAGGGTGCGATAAAGCGATACGAACAGAATCGATAAGGAATCCACATAAATTGAAATACCCAGAGAATGCTGTAGGGCCTAGGATGCAGTTTGATGAGAGATACTTGGGTGCTGCACTGGGTGTTTGTGACACTTCAGGGTCCGGAAGCAGCTGAAGGCGCTCAGATTCCGCCACCACTCACCGTAGTGGCTGGTGATGACCTCACGCTAACATCACGCCACCAACCCTCAAATTCTGGCCCTCACAGTTCTCCGACGCATGCATTGTAATGCCAATGAAGAGCCATATAGTGTGAGCTTCGGGCATAACTTCCTTCTGATGAGGCTCAGTATCGATTTGATTCACCAATTCGCAACAATGCGGCTGTTGTTCCACAAATGGATTGTCTTCGTGGTGCAAGTGTTGACATTGTGAATGAGAAGGAGAAGATAAAATGTTCTGAAAGAGAGTTTTTTTCACAAATCATGGAAACGGTGTTACAACAGAGTGAAATAGAGTGAAATAAAGTGAAATACATTGAATTAGAGTGAAATACATTGAAATAGAGTGAAATAGAGTGAAATAGAGTGAAATAGAGTGAAATAGAGTGAAATAGAGTGACGGTAGTGGTGCCAAGTTTGTCAGCCACAGTACTCTATGGACTTCTAGGTGTTGATTCCCGAGGTATGTTTGCTACCTACGGTGCTCGACAACCTTCCAGACGTTTGTACCTGAGGTTCGGGTGCCCGAGTTCCCAGCATATATAGAGCTCTCACTCCCATAGTCAATACATCACGCTTTCCCTCATGTTCTCGACTTAGTCCCATTGAAAAACTTGGCAGCCTGCTCGGTAACATAGAAACATGGCATATGATTCCTTCAACCAAGCTGTGAACTTCGATCTTCTCTTCTCTTCATTTATAACTTGATGCCGACGTCGAGAGTCTTCCAAGTCAGACCTGCTCGCTCCAACAATCACAACGTTACTCAACTTCGAAACCACAACCCACCATCTTCTTAATCACGATCGCAAATATAATCGGCTACTTGCATACCTAAAGGCGCAGCATTGGCGAAACTTTCTCTCGCTAATAACAAGGCTCAACCTTCGCCTCTCAGGGCCAACATTCCCCTACACTGTTCTACCAGTTGAAGATTGGCCATGAATATAACAAAGCATACCTTTTCCGGATAGGCAAAGCAGACAGTCCTCTCTGTAGCTGTGGCGCCAAACAGACACCAGAACACCTTCTCCTTAGCTGCAAATGGCTGAAGGCAGACCGCAAAATCCTCCAGCATGACCTCAGCAATTCACACCTTACACTTCCATTGCTTCTCCACACTAAACAAGGCATTGCAGCCATGCTTGCCTTTATTAGTCGGACCAGAGTAGGCACACGCAAATGGCACCTTGGTCAAACCACAGAGGACTAGGCCTAGCCAGTCCCTACTATTTATTTTCCTTTTATTCTTTGTTTTCCTTTCCTTTATTAGTTGCACTTAGGGTTATAACCCTTAACATTCCTTGTACTTTCAGAGATCACATCCTCTTGAGAACCACCACCTCTATACTAGAGGGGCTACTGTCCCTCTTGTCCTCCCATAGTCTCAGACTCATATAGGACATTAAATTAATACATACATACATACATACATACATACAGAATGAAAAAAAGACCCCCCAACCATTTTTGCCAAGATTGGTTTGGCTGACAGGGGGGCAGCCCGTTCATGACTCCCCCTTGTAAGCCCAGATGGTCTGTTCTCAGAACTCCGGAATCTCTGTCTGATGGGAACAGCAGGTTTGCAGCAGGCTGCATACCTCAACCAGAAGCCTGGAGGCTCTAAAAATTGAGGATATAATGCTTGAAGGTATATTGAGATGGATGCTTATGAAATTCCGATGGTTGGGGTGCCCAAACAAGGAGGCAAATTCTGCTGCAAGTTGGTGTTTTAAAGCAAGTTGATTGATTGACTTGCTTGTTGACAACTCTGGAACCCAAACCTTGAACCCAAACCGTGACACAATCTATCTCTCAGGCACACTGCCTGCTTTTGTGTTGAATTGCTGTCGATGGAGGGAGCTGAGCGGATTGGATTGCTTCTGCTCATCTCAGAAACTCGCGAGGACGGTATGCAGTGTATGATGAGGGCTCGGGACTGACTTCGCGATGATTGTCGGCAGCTGGTGGTGTGCGAAGGCGGAGCTGCTCTTTGGCGTTGCCGTTCGGAGAAGAGTCGCGAGATGGTGCGTCCAGAAAAGGGTTGACCGGGGCGGCAGCAACACGACCTCTGTGACTCTTCGGGACGGGATGCATCTCTTGGTTGTCCTCCAGCTCCGAATCGTCTGCCAAGCGGCGTTGGTGGTGAGCTCCGGCGTGGCCGAGCTTGCTATTGCACTTGTCGCAGCGACGTTTGCGACAGCAGCAGCAGAGATGGCGAGACAGCCACGAGGGCGGCATCTTGGCATCCTCGCCATGAATGAAGCGACCAGGATTTACAATGTTCCACACGAGAATGGCCAACCACATTGGTGTCGACTCCAGGACGTATAGGATGGGCTCATTACTCGGAAGAGGGTTGCTTTTGCCCAGACCGGCGGAGAACTCGGCGAGGCGGTAGATGATGCGAATGGTGATAGCCAGCAAGCATCCGTAGAGCGCCCAGATCAACCATTTCCAGCCAGCAATCTTGTCAGCAGTCAAACTTCCGACTTTTTCTGCCTGAAGCTGATCCCGGTGAAACTTGATGACCAAGCCCAAGAACAGAACAATGAAGCCCTCCTGCATGCCAATACCGCCCATGTATATGTTCAAGCCCTTCTTTTGTGAATCCGCACTTGCGCCTGGACCGGCCATTCCACCGCCGACGAGCTGAATGACGAAGGAAATAATGTCGAGTGTGACGAAGATGAGAGCGAGGATGGAAGGCGAGAAGAACCAGACTTTGCGAGTGGGCGAGTAGAAGTGGACGATCCGGGCGAAGACCATGTATGCGAACGCGTTGACCCCTGGGAATAAGATGTTAGATAGAGAAGAGATAGCTGTCTTTCAGCTTGACACTCACATATGGGAGCTACCAAGACCAGGATCTGAGCAACAGTTGCAATGCCGGAGGATTGCTGGTTCTTGGAGCCAAGAGCGCGGAAAGCATAGGCACCAGTCTCCCAAAGAGCGGCCATGGTGATGACCCAGCAGAAGCCATTGCGGTACAGAACTGCTTGACCCAGGTGTGCGATTGTGAGGATGCCAAACAGAATGGAGAAAGCTATTGCCGCGGCGAAGTTTGGGAAGTACACCCACAGCGCATTGCATGCATCCGCAGGAACGTAGCCATTGAGGCCGGGAGTTGCGTATGAGCTAAAGCCAGGCGTGCAGGTCTCGGGTGGGAGGTCGAGTGAGAAAGATCGTATGGACGGCTCTGCGATTGACACTGTAGGGAGGTTTAATGAGAGAGGAGGAATACTTGGATCGAAGTTGTCATCGCGGCGAGAAGGCGGAGCGGTGGCGGAAGGCGGCGAAGTGATGGCAGCTCGAGCGGAAAGTGCTGGAGAGGGGATGGGGGTGGGTGAAGCGGCGGAGAGAAGGGGCAGCAGCAAGACGCTGAGGAGCGGAAGTGAGAATCTCATTGCATGAGCGGCACAGCAAGCAAACGTGAATATGTGTGTGTGGTATGTGGGTGGTGAGCTGATGTGGGATTCGATTTTTCTACATGAAGAGAAAAGGAAGTTGTTGTTGATACAAACGTGGGCAGTGCTGTTTTGGTTGTCGTGGACAGTGAGGCTGAGTACGAGAGTAGAAACAGAATGGAAACGTAGGCGACTGTGCCATGTGCGAGAAACACACGCAGCTGCAGTCTTTTCTCCCAATCGGGTCGCTGAGAGATGTACTGTGTATGCATGGCGTGTAAGCCGTCCTTGGCTCTTAAAACCTCAAAAGTACGCCTGTACGCTGTATGCCGCCACTTTTTCATGTTTATTGCCATAGAGTCACTTGAAAACCAGCTGAAATCGTGCGCGAGAGATGGCAACGAGTGATGGGGTTTATGCTGTGCAGGCATGGCTTGCATACGCTTGTCCGAAGGCAGACCAGATGAAATTTTGATCGGTTCGGTGTTGTGATCGGTTAAGCACGTTGACTGTATAGCCCCTTAATGAAGCTGCATGATAACCAGCACTACACCGGGGTTGTTCGAGCAATCCTCCCAACCAACTTTTAACAAGCGAGGCTTGGCATGGCCGGCCCACCTTTAGCCTCGGTCAGCAACCCCTGTTCAATAATCCTTTGCCTAGCCGCACATGAGCATGATGCTGCTCCACCTCCTGATAATTAGAGCACCACACACTCATCAGCGCAGGGGACAGGTTCCAGAACAATGTACCCGAACGCTGACTGCATGGCCATTGCTGATTGCATGGCATGAGCAGGAGCATGGCACCAACTGGGGCCAGCGAGGCGAACACCTGATTAGGGCAGGACAGGAGAGAACCATACAGTCAGACCCAACAGTGGGGGCATTAACCACGCTGTAATGTGAAGCAGCAGAAGACAGTCAGGGAGGCTGTCAGCACCCGCTCCCAGCAGTCACTGCAGCAACCATGCCCCTTTCTTGTCCTATGCACGACGAGGCTGCCTTTGGCCCGGTCGTTGCAGCGGTCCCGGCCTGCTACAACGGCTTTGACTTCACTCTGCTGTTTGAGGAGATCTTCTTCTCTCTGGTCCCAAATGTTATACTCACCATTCTTCTGATATCAAGAGTCTTTCAGCTTCTGAGAAGAAGACCCTGTGCATCTACCAGCAAGAGACTTGACCAATACTGGATCAAGCAGGTCAGTATCTCACTCACTCCAGCATGGACCCCTACTCACTGACCTTTGCTACAGACAGCACGTATCACTTTCATCCTCATCAACTTCGTCAAGCTTTTCGTACTCTGTCTTCTGGCTCCGAGGACTCCCCTTTCCATCCCCGCCGCTGTCGTCAGCTTGTTCGTGGCAATATGTGTGCCATTCCTGACCCATCTGGAGCATTACCGAAGTCCCCGGCCGGCCTCACTCCTCTCTCTGTACCTCGGACATGTACTCCTCTTTGACATTGTCTGCACCCGAACCCTATGGATCATCCAGGACAACCGGCCGTTTGCCATCACCTTCTCCGTCGGTGTCGGTGTACATCTGGCTCTCTTCCTGGCTATCAACATCTGCTCCGATGCGGCCACCACCGACCAAAAACTTCCACGTGAGACGAGAGCCAATGTCTATACCAGAGGACTATTCTGGTGGCTGAATCCGCTCTTCTGGCTGGGCTTCAAGACCATCCTCGACGTTCCGCATCCCCCAGCCATTGACACAGGCTTGCGCTCACGGGACTTTTTCGAGAAAGTATGGTTAAAATGGACGGCCTTACCTCGACGTACACCTGGCGCTCTCCTCAAGCTTCTCTTCAGGTCGTACAGGAACTTCATCCTCGAGGGCGTGTTATCTCGTTTGGCACTATCTGGCTTTGCCTTTGCATAACCGATCCTGCTTACCAGAGTTGTTTCCTACGCTAATGTCACTCCTGATGCTCGGCTGGATAAACAGCTCGGAGATGGCCTTATCGGAGCCACCGCCTTCATCTACATCGGCTTGGCCATCGCTAATGCCAACGCTCAGCACAAGACATACCGGGTCATCACCAAGCTGCGAGGTACCTTGGTCTCTCTCATCTACACCAAGACTCTGACAGTATCTGTCCCGACCGCACAGAAGGGTTCCCCCATCACTTTGATGAGCGCTGATGTTGAACGGACTGCTACCGAACTACGTTTCATGCATGAATGCTGGGCCAGCTGCATCGACATTGGTCTTGGCATCTACCTCCTGGAACTACAGCTTGAACCAACATCCGTCGCACCTGGTGTCCTCTTCCTGCTTTGCAGTGTAGTTGGTCTGGAAGTCGCTGCAAGTATGGGACAGCGGCAACGTCTCTGGCTTGAGGCGATTGAGAAACTTATCAAAGCAACCTCCAACGCACTTGCCGCTGCCAAAGAAGTCAGAATGGGTGGACTGCAAGTCGTCATGGAAAACAAACTGCGAGAACTCCGCCAAGAAGAGATCAAAGCATCTCGAAAGTTCAAGAATGCCTTGGCCCTCATCGTCTGTCTGTCGTATACCACTGCAGCCATGGGACCTGTCCTCTCGTTCGGCATATATTCTCTCTTGGCCAAGAGAAATAACACCAAGCACGTCACAAGTGAAATTGGTTTCACCGCACTCTCCATTTTCTCGCTGCTGCGGACTCCCATGGCTATGATCCTGGACGCCATCTCCGGTCTTGTCGCAGCAACCAGTGCTATTCAGCGGATAGGAAAGTACTTGCCTGCCGACAGCCATCGCCGGCCGTTGTCTCCGCTGACTTCAGCAACGTTGTCGATCAACACGAAGAAGGACGCCTGGTCACCTGTATCTGAGAGCAAAGACGTTATCACCGCCGCACTCTTCTCCGCCGGTTGGAGCAAGGAACAAGGCTTCATCGTCCAAGATGCCACCTTTTCTATCACGCCAGGCTCTTTAACGTTCATCGTCGGCCCGGTAGGCTGTGGCAAGTCGACACTACTTCATGCAATGCTCGACAAAACCACTTTCAATGAAGGACATCTCCGAACAACTCTCAACAGCGCCGCATTTGCGGGCCAAGCTCCTTAGCTCATTAATGATACTATCCAGAAAAACATTGTCGCCACGAGTGTACTTGACCAACGCTAGTATGGCTTGGTTCTCGACGCATGTGCTCTTCGGGACGATATCGCCCGCCTACCCAACGGAGATTATGAGATTGTGGATGACGGCGGCTCGAACCTCAGCGGTGGTCAGCAAGCCCATGTCGGCCTCGCTCGAGCTGTGTAATCCCGGCAGTCCGTTGTTGTGTTGGATGACGTTATGAGCGGGCTTGATGCGACTACAGAAGATACCATTTTCACCAGTCTGCTTGGACCTGATGGCCTACTGCGGAAGAACGGCAAGACGGTCATCTTTGCCACTAATGCTCTGCATCGTCTGTCTTTAGCAGATCACATCATTGTCTTGACCGCTGACGGCACGATTGCTGAGGAAGGCCCTTACTCGAAGCCGGGATCTTCAGCCTCAGCATACGTCCAGGCCGGGAAGAAGGAGGTCGAGCACAACGATTACAAGGCCATGACTCTCAGTATTTTGATAGAAACTCAAACAGCCACAGAAGTTAAGGGGCAGCAACGGCGCACCGGAGATTTCACCATCTACAAATAATACGCCCGAAGCGTTGGTATGCTCAATCTCACTCTATTCTTCTTCTTCGGAGATGTCTTTGTTTTCGCCCTTATCTTCCCGCAATATATCGTCGGATGGTGGGCAGCGTACAACGTGAGCCATCCAAACGGCAGACTGTGTCTATATCTCGGGACAAACTTCGGTCTCTCGTGGATTCACCATTGCCGGCCTGTCAGCAGGATGCTCGGTGCTCATCATCAATATGATGCCGCGTTCTTCGTCAGCCTTTCATGATGTGCTTTTGCGGACCACCCTCGATGCACCACTCTCCAAACTTTCCAACAAGCAAGTCAAGTCAAGCCGGCTGGCTGGCTTGAGTGGAGCTTGATGAGATGGTGAGCAGCTTGACTTGATCACATAATCAAGCTAAGATAGGTGGCTTGCTTGAGGCTTGACTTGATAGCTTGTTATCCTATACTACAAAAGTTCTTAGTGTTAAGTCTCGTGATAGTCACCACCCCAGCTGCTGAGGTCGTACAAAAGCTCCAGAGAGTGTCGCAGTATGTTTTGTAGTACGGATGGAGTATTGTAGCAGCGTCGTACGCCGGCGAGTTGTCTAACTTGGCGTAGTACTCGCTGATTTTAGCCCATGCGGCACGTAAGTTGATGGCAAGATGGTCCTCAGGCGCCTCATTGTGCGCGTTGTAGTCCACCGCCTCGTACAATTTAACGCGCTGCTTGTAGTACAAGAGTATATACTCAAAGACTGGAATAATCTCAGCAATAGCACCAAAGCTTCCGCTTTTACAATGTACCTCAAGGCGCTTTGTAGCAGACTTAAGCGGCTTTAGGACGTCTAAGTACTCAGTAACCACCGCCCAGTCGGCTGCTGTAAGCCCGTCTGATTGCATCCACCGCGGCGCCTTAGGTAGCTTGTTGCTACGGCTCTCAGCGTACGTATCCTCATCTCGTACTCGTCGTATATGTTGGTTGGCGTAGGCATTGATAGCAGATTGCAGCTTCACAGCGCGCTCAAAGCAAAAGTAGTATGAGTTCCAGTGCGTAACAACGGGCTTGACAGGCTCTAGCACCTTGCGGTCTTCCTCTGGCGCGTTGGCAGGCAGCTCACGGTGAGCGAGCGTCTGAAAACTACTAAAAAGCTTGCACTGTTGTGGTGTTTTAATGTAGTTAATAACGCTGAGCAGGACGCCAAGTGGCCCATTGCGCCTCGACTCGCCCATAAACTCAGTCTCGTCAGCAAGCTTGCGCTTGTTGTTGTTGTAGGCGTCCTCATTCTGGCCCCAGAGGAGCCTCTGGCCGACAAGATTAATTGTGTGAGGTCCGCAACGGTGCCGGCAATCAGACGCGCTGAAACTAAGCTTCTGACTAATTGCCATGACGGCTAAGTCGTTGTTACTCGCGTTGTCAAGTACAAAGTAGCCTACTGTTTGCGCGTTTATACTAAACAGATCCAGTGTCTTAAGAACTACTTCTGCTATCTTCTGGCCGCTGTGAGCGCCTGTAAGCTGGGGCAGCGCAATAGGAAGGTCCTGGAGGTTGCCACAAGCGTCAACGTAGTGTACAACAATACCTAGGTAGCCACGCTTCCCGCCCTTTGTTGTCCAGCCATTAAAGCTAACGTGTATTTTGCTTAGTGCCTGCAACAGCTCCTTAACAATGCGCGGCTTCAGGTAGTTGTACAGGCGCAGCACGTAGCGCAACACGCTCATAGAGGACGTCCACAGCGCCGCCTCTGCCTCTGGGTTAGCCATAGTTAGCGTTGTCCAGAAAGAAGATCTTTTGAATTCAGAGAGTGGGTGGTTGCTGTCCACAAGCCAGGTGACGGCGGCAAGCCTGAAGCGCGTGGTGTTGAAGCCAGAGATCTTGTTAGCGGTTGCCTGCGCAACTGTAATCTTGCCATCCTTAAGGACATGGCGCAGGACGCTCCCTTGGCCAACAATGGCGGCTTTGCCAGGTGCTTGGTGTCTATGGCCATGCTTCTGCTCCTCTAAGTGGCGCGCTGCTGATGTTGGCAACCGCATTGCCTCATATACGCCGCCCTTGAGCCGGTGCTTGTGGCAGTAACGGCACACAAAAAAGATGCAATCTGGGTCCTTAAGCAGGGCAATGCGCCAGCCGTGTTGGTATACCCAGCTTCTCCTTGCCCGCAACGATGCCAGCGGCTTTATATAACCTGACAAACGATTCCACTTAATGTTGTCAAAGCTGTCCTCAAGGTGGGCATCAAAGCCACTGTCCTCAGAACCGTCCTCAACTATAGCGGCCTTGCTGGCATCCTCATCTGGTGCAATGATTGCGGCTTTGGGCGCAGCGCTGCGTAATTGCAACTCAAAAGTATCATTAGATAGGCGCAACTTAATGAGAGCTTGGCGCGGCAAGAGGCGCTGCGACTGCTGGGAGTCTTCGATAACGACAGGCTGACTTTGAGTGCCTCTAGGGGTGGCTTTAACGCGTTTTCTTGGTGCAGAAGAGTCAGCGGAACCGCATTTAGGTGCCATGGTAATGACAAGAAGGGTAGGACAAAGGTTTGAGCAAAAAAGCAACACTAAAAGCGCAGTATACAAGGCTAACAGCAGCAGAAGATATAGAATAGAGCATGTGTGGCGGTTTGTGAGGTGAGGACGTTCCGTGTGACACATGTGTTTGCCTGGTGCTCCTCCCTCCACTCCATGAGCACTTTCCACACACGTATACATCATAGATACGTCATGAAAACAGACCACATCTGTGGCCATACAAAAGGTGGCCACGACAGCAGAACATTAGAAGTCAACGAATACACTTCATACTTTGATTCACTGCTTTGCACATTTACCCTCTGACGAATGCATACATACACCGCAACATATCCGCTCTAATGTCATTGCGCCGGGATGTAAGTTGCTGCCAAGGGTCTGCAGGTTATACGAATTCTTGAATTGCTTACCAAGTGTAGTGTTCCCGAGCGAGATGACAGAGGGGTTTGTATCGCAGACCGAATCTTGGCCTAGGGAGTTCATTCCAGAGCAGAGACCAAGAGACGTGAAGGACATGACGGGTGCAATCCTGTTTCTAAGCAGCAGAGCTGGAGGCTATATTAACGGAAATGCCTTACTTATTGATGGCGGAGGTGTCAGCATTTTGCCTGGAACATATTGAAGTCTCAAGGTGCAAGTTCAGCTTGTGGTTCATTTGACATTGTATTCATTCTCATGATAGCTGATTGTATATAGCTCCAATGAACGCTTCGGAACGGAGCAGTACTGAAACCATTCGCAGCTCTTCATCAAGACAAGTCTCTTCAATGGTCCTGTACGACAGCGACTGACATTGATCACAAGACTGGCTAGCTGCCACTATATTAGCCTAGGTTTTCAGTTTGTAAAGAGACGGAAACTCACAACGCGATAAGCCTAGTCATCATCGCTGATCGGGAGGATGTTGGTAGCACGGTACCAGGCCCTGTAGACCTCGCGTTTCTCCTCCGGGGCAAGAGCCTCGAACTGCTCAGGGGTGGGCATGCGCTTGGCGACGTCGTTGGTGTTTGCGGTGGGAGCGGCGATGGCGAATGCCGAGAGGAGAGCCGTGAGGCTGAAGGCAATGCTGGCGAGACGCATGTTGAAGGCTATGAGTGTTGGATCGTAAGAGGGTTACGGAGATAGTGTTTTCGTGATTTGTGTTTAGGTGGGACGGCAAGGTTTTTATACCAAGCTGTTCCAAGGCTGCGAAGGTAAGGCTGTGTTCGAGACGGTGAAGAGATTATCAGTCCGAATGACGCTATCCAAGTTAGTCGCAAGATCAAAGTTTTAAGGCCTCCCAAGATAAAGATATGGTGTTGCATTGCTGTACGCCTAACGACAGTATAAGGGCTTAGTATGGCTTGATGAGGCAGGACCAAGTTCCCCAACTTAAACCCGCAGCTAAGCCTCGCCAATGAAAACAGTCCGGCCTCTGACGCTTATCGAAAGAACAACGCATGAACAGATAGCATGGGAGGCCTTACAGAGCCAACGGTATGCTGTGACCGGAATTGCGGGTTTACTCTTCTTCTTGCCTAAACCCTCCAGTGTGATGACGGCTTTCGATTGCGATGTACTTCCTACCTTTTCCTCTAAGGAAGGTGATTTCAACATGGCTGCTCGGTAAGTGATCCGATGCGAAAGCGACTAACATACACTAACGTACGTTAAGACCAGGTACTGATAGCTAAGAGTCTGGGCAGCTGGTGCGTGTATTCGGGTATCAAACCATCCCCCTTCTCAGATTGCATCGTTTCAGACCTCAGACTCTTCAAAATGAAATTCCTACCAAAGTTTGCGTACAATGCCTTGCCTTCAAGCGAAAGCCGGGATGGCTCACTTGAATCTGACCAAGAGGAGACCAAAGGCTTCCTGGACGGCGCCCAATCTCGGAAAAGGGACGGAAAAAGAGCAGTAGGGAAGACCGCAATTGTCTTGACGGCCCTCAACGTAATCGTTCTGCTCATTACGACCTCATTGTTTGCGACATGGTACTACAACAGCCACCTTGTCCGCAACAGCGAACATCGCCGGGTTGTTCCATTCAGCCCCATCCTCGAAAAGTTCGACCTTGATCCCACACCCAAGAAGATCAACGGGTCTTTCTACCCACCTCGAGACGGGGAAGGCATCGCGCGGCGGCAACCCAACCTCAAAGACGACGCCATCTGGGAAGAATGGGAGCTCACACGCGTCTACCCCGTTACCCGCGATGACCTGACTAAGATGGGCACCGACTATTCAACAGTGGCCAAGCTGGAAGACGACGTGTGGGGCCTGGGCGACGACGCATACGCCGCCATCTTCGACGTATATCACCACGTGCACTGCCTCAACTCGCTACGCCACGTCGCATACGGCACCTACTACAACCGCAGCATGGCGCGTGTGGAAACAGTCAAGCAGCGCGAGATCCACATCAACCACTGCATCGACATTCTGCTACAGGGCATCCAGTGCAACGCAAACTTGGATCTCATCCCGCTGCACTGGGTCGAGACACAGCAGTATCCCTTCCCGGATATGTCGATCAACAAGAAGTGCGTCAATTTCGATGGACTGACGAATTGGAGGCTGAAGAATACGATTGACATGGATAAGTATGTTGAAGTTATGGAGATGCCTCCGGGGGTGAAGCTGGGGGTCAAGAAGCAGTTACCTGCTGCGGATGAGTATTATGAGTACTGGGGATATGATAATCCGAATCACAAGCCGGTATCGGAGGGCGGACATGGGTTGCCGATAGACATTGACAGTAATCTGTAAGCGTTGTTAGCATTCGGCGGCTGTCTTGTGTAGTAATATTAGAAAATGTGCAATCTTGTGCTTCAAACGTTATTTTGTGCTTTGAATGTGGGTGTGAGTTCGCTCTTAAAGCCGTGAAAGAAGCATTATCGCGGAGGTTTTCGGCAAGCAATCACAATGCGATACCTATCTGATGAGAGGTGGACTCGGTGATGTGAACATGTGTGTATTCTGTGAGCTACGGACGTGGAAGCTATGGAAGTGGAAGCTAAACGAGCCGAAGAAGCGTTCACAGGCGCTCCCTCGAACACTATCCCAAGTCATCAAAGATTTAGAGGCACGAAGAGGGGCGACCAAAAAAGCATAAAAAAACATACAACAGCGGGGATTCGCTAGTGGACACCCACCTAACTACTAATCCGCCGGTACACTGCTTGAGTACAGCTGAGCGAACGGGAAGCTCTGCTGTCACTTGCGCAACTGTCACAAAAGCCCTTAATTTTACTGTATCCGGTTGAGTGCAAGCACGGTTGCCTGTAAGCAGAAACCGCAAAGCATTATATTAGCACACGTACCCTGTATTTACTCTTCTGTTGAAGAAGGCAGAGGAATTGGAGTTGGCCTAGCTGCCTTTGACTATGCAAAGGGTGCAAGGGAGGTACACTAGGATACCCTCAACATAGGCATGGGCCAGATTGTTGTTACGGTCCAGAAAACTTACATACAGCTGGTTGAGGCTACGGAATCACAGGCATCAACCCATTCCGCAAATATGGCAGCGAGGGGCGGGCCAAGCGTGACACGTGACTACCGTACGGCTATTACCCCGCAAAACGGATAAACAGCCGTGCTGCTCCCGCTTCAAGCTGTCCCAATTGTCTTGGCGCACCCATCTCGGTGCAGCAGCAGCTAGCAGTCTCGGTGCAGCATCTAGCAGTCTCGGTGCAGCA
>ML976186.1:0-36999 GCA_010015635.1 Clathrospora elynae | reverse complement strand
GCTTATTGAGTGTAGAGATGTCACAAAGGGCAAGGCAACAAAGTTTTAGCAGCTTGTAGCTTGAAATTACATCTAGAAATGTGTTCTCTATACAAATTACTATGGGAGTTTCATCGGGTGGGTGGTGTGCCAAGCCCGGCTGTTATCCGCGGCTTTTTCTGCTACCTGAGAGTCCGGATTGCGGTTGTCCCGCAAGAAAAGCGCGATCATGCGGCACATAACCCCAGTCTCCTCCCGTTCATCGTTCCAAGTCCCTGCTGCGGACGACAGAAGTTTAATTAGGCTCTTCAACGACATACTGGCTAGGGGCAATGAGGCAACCTCCCCGTTGCGATTGATAATAGCATTGCATTATGCCATACTAGTCACTGGACTAGTCGCTGACATCAGGCTACAAGCAAGATGCAGCAGCCTCTCATGGTAGCATGATCCACCCAGCGGTTATACGACAAAGCTTCGCGCGACCGGGTAAACCGCCTGGAGATAGCGTGCCAGGGGAATCGTACACACGTGCCAGGAGGAGCAGGCTGAGCGAGAAGTCGCCAAAGCGAACTTCTTTTAGAAGCATTGGGGGCAGCACATTCTGTCAATTCAGTACCTGTACCATTCGAGAGGGTTTCTATGCTTACAATGGCTAGGAGAATCCAAAAACCGGGCGAGATAGCCACCACACGGCCCGGAACTCACATCTCGTGCAGCCGCGTACACGAAGAACCCCTGGCCGTGTCGACGAATCGCACACCTTGTCTACCTTCACGGCACTGTAAGCGACGGGACCAATGTAGTGGCATCCAATTATGAGGATACACCAATGTATTTCGCATTCATTTATAGGCGTCAACTCCGCCTCAAATTTTATTTTTCTTCACCCTACAGGCCAAGACTCATGCAAACCCACGTTTTACGAACTCAAAATACGCCTAGAAAAGTCTAAAGCTACAATTGCGGATTTGGTAGCTCGAACGGTAGTAGCGAGTTGTCAGCTCATGCGCGAAGGAGCCTGGAGAACGCCTGGAGAACATGGACGAACACAGATTCAGTCTTCTGGTAGCCATGAGAACGCCTTAACTGAGTCAACCCCCATGCGGAATCAACATTCCGAGATCGTAGGCCCTGCACATGGGATGGAAATGGCTCTATTGGAATTATGTGCTTTGACCAGAATGCTGCTGTGCATTCTGCGAGTATTTGAAGGGCTCATGTAGCCTCGAAAATATTCACAGGGTAGCCACGCTTGCTTCGCCTCTCCCTTACAGCTTAATATTAATTTTCATAGGGTTCTCGTGTTGGCCTTTCACCCGGAACCTTATTGAACATCCATCTGTTTCAGTCTTTCGATCGTCTTCATCTCCTCAAGCCTCTTGGACCTTCGACCTGTCACTTGTCAGCTTTAGCCGGGTCCACCACACCATCATGCGTACAGGTGCACTCCTCTGGCTTGCGCCCATGGCACTAGCCAGCGCCATTCCCGCTTTGGAAGAATCTTCTCCTGCTCTCTCGTTCGACAAGAGACAGGATGTGTCACTGAACGTACTTGGAGGAAAGATTCTCCAGGCTGACATCTACGCTGGTCTGGCTGCCATCAATCAGCAAATCTACCAAGCCACCCAGAAGTCCGACCAATGGAAGAAGTGCAACCCCGCGACCATAATGGTACGCCGCGAATGGTACGAGACCACATTATGATATTGCGAAGCATGAGTTAACAATCTCAGGGCGACCTTTTCGACCTCGGAAAAGACCAACTACATAACGGCTGTCAGGTGCTTGGCTGAACTTCCTGCGAAGACGCCGAAGTCTGATTGCCCTGGCTGCAAGAACAGATACGACGACTTCGTTGCTACCCACATCAGGCAAACGTTCGCGATCCACAACACTGGCAACTTCCTGGCATGGCACCGTTACTTCACGTACGCCTACGAGCAAACCCTCCGCAACGAGTGTGGATATAAGGGCTATCAGCCATACTACAACTGGCCGCGATGGGCGGATGACCCTATGAAGTCCCCCGTCCTCGATGGATCTGCTACTTCGATGAGCGGAAACGGCGTCGCTGGATGCGTAAACCAGACTTTCTACGGCATTCCTACAAACGACGCCCCTGTGATCAAGATTCCGAAGGGAACTGGAGGAGGTTGCGTAAACTCAGGCCCCTTCCAGGACTGGTCTGTCAACCTTGGGCCAGTCTTCACCGACTCGCTTTGCACGCCTGCGAACCCCATCTCCGATTTTACGGACCCTAATATGGGTCTCGGATCCAACCCCCGCTGCCTGAAGCGTGACATCTCGGCTTGGACCACGAGCCAGTGGAGCAACGATGCGATGGTCGTCAAGCTGCTCAACAGCCCGGACATCAAGACGTTTTGGTACGACATGCAGGGAGGCGACCCAGCCTTTGCCAACAACTTCATGGGCGTGCACACTGCCGGCCACTTCACTGTTGGCGCTGACCCCGGCTCTGACTTCTTCACATCCCCAGGTACGTCCTCTCAGTCCTACTCTTGAGCATGTTATAGCTAATTCGTAACAGGTGACCCGTATTTCTTCTTCCACCACGGTCAAATCGATCGTGTCTGGTGGACATGGCAGAATATGAACCCTTCTGTCCGTATCAACGCTATCTACGGAACTACCGTCATTGCGGACCCTACGGCGCCGGCGAGCAAGCTGAGCGACTCGATGACTCTCGGCTATGCGTTCCCAGGAAATATCACCATTGGCGACGCGATGAGCACGATGGGCGGCCCTTTCTGCTACACCTACATCTAAACAGCGCGCTCGATTCTTCTCTTCTTGTATATACTTGACATGTACATATCGTCGCATACTCTGTTCCTCAATGTCATAGACAGGTAGTTATTTGGATTTCATAGACTAGAACAGGCCCATTCGACTGTTGTATATAGCGTAGCAAGATGTAAGAGCCGCAGTACAAAGTGTCTCTACAGTCGAAGTAACGTCATCTGCCCTAGTGATCAAGCGTCGAACCAAGGATTGACGATGCAACCCTTCAAAGAGCAAAGGGACAAGGTCTGGGCGCCCCAAGAGGGCGATTCGACAATGTCCCGCAGCGCTAGACGGTCACCATACCATACTCCCGCGCGAATATGAATGGGCGGCGTCTCTCCAACGGACCCTGCATTGCCAACGCATCACCGCCGCAGTACCAAAAAAACACGCAACCATGCCGTCCAGTCCCTCCGGCCACGCCCTTGTGTTTGAGATTCGAAGCCTCGGGATCGTAGCGCCCTGATCGGAACCCCACAGAACATTGTTGTGGCTGATCTGAACCTGTTGAAGCTCGAGGAAGTTTACCCCGCTAAAAACATCGCAACCTCAGCATCTCCAACCCCACGCCACGCAGTCGAAGAAGGTACCACGCGCATAGACGAAGGCATATCGGAACAACACAGAACCCTCATAGAACTTCCTCTCCCAAACAACACCCACCCATCATGAACCTCGACCCTCTGACCTCCCTCCCCCTTCCCCCTAACGCCATCCAACGCATCCTCTACCTCGCGCCCAAAGTCCACATCTACCAGATCCCGCCTGCCACCTCTACAAAAGGGTACCAAGCCTCGTCCTGGACCGCAAACAACAACAAGCTCCAAATCTTCACTGCTCGCCTCCGCATCGTCGAGACGTCCATCGCGTCGCCCGAGACGCCTGATGAAGAAAAGGTCACCACAACGCTTTTACTGGAAGATCCGAAAAACGGCGACTTGTTTGCCGCAGCGCCGTACACGAGTGAACGCACAGTCGAACAGGCGCTGGATAGCAGTCGCTTCTTTGCGATAACGGTGGTGGGCGAGGGGCGGAAAGCGGTGCTTGGCATGGGGTTTGAGGAGCGGAGTGAGGCGTTTGATTTTAGTATCGCGCTGCAGGATGCGAGGCGTGTGTTGGGCTTTGAACAGAAATTTACGGCTACCGCTGGGCCTGGGTCGCGGTCGTCGTCAAAGCAGGAGGAGGAGCCGAAGCGGGACTTTAGTCTCAAGGAGGGAGAGACGATTAGCATAAATCTGGGGGGGCTGAAGGGCAGGAGGTCGAGGAGTCATGAGGGTGGAGAAAGTGCGGAGGGACAACAGAAGAGTGAGCAGGATGCGCTGTTTAGTATAAAGCCGCCGCCGGGGAGTGGAGGTGCTGGTGGGGGGTTCCTACCGCCCCCGCCGAGTGCGAAGAGTGTTAAGGAGGAGAGGAGGAGGAGTCGGCAGAGCTTTGAGCCGCCGAAACAGACGGCCGAGGATTTGGGATTCGATGATGGCGAGTTTGGGGAGTTCCAGTAGGGGGCTGACAAGAGGGGGCAGTTCGTATGTTTAGCATGGAGTACTGCATTGTTTTAGGTTGCATTGAAGGCGTTTGGAATTTGAATTCGATATTGATCAATGTGTATGCGAGCTACTGGGTATCCTCTGCGATGTTTCTTAATCGACCAAGAACGCCTGTAAATGCTTCAACGCTCACCTCCTTCCACCCGACGCTCGTTGCTCAAAACGTCCAGCCTTGGTTTTCGTCGTACAGTCGCTCGATGTCGTGGATGAGGTCCTCTGGCCTCTCTCCGTCATCGCAATCCTGCCACTCCCCTCCTGCAAACACGCAGCGCACCTTGTTGTCTAGCCTGATCGTGCAGCTCGTGTCGACGCCCACGTCTTTGCTGTGCTCCACGCTGTCCCTCAGCAGACCCATTCCGTATGCTCCGGTATCCTTGCTCATGCAGTCGTTCAGGACGTCGAAGTCGAGGCCGTGTTCCAACGCGCAGTCTTGGATGAGCGCCTTCGAAGGGATCTCGGCGTAATCGGCCGTCAGACAGTTCGTAAAGCCGAGATAGAGTTTCGGATCGGGGTACGAGGATGCGGCGCAGAGCATGGTGATATCACCCAGGCATTCGGTTTGGCCGTGCTTGCACTGGACGCCGTCGTCGTCGTTTGTTACTCTGCCCCCCCCATTAACGGCATGCCCAGTAAAGCGGGAATGCTGACGCAGACATACCTCCCAATGAAGCTCAGTCGAAAGTCCACCTTGTCCGACACGTCCGCCATGGTCGGCAGCACCAGCTTCTTCAGGCAATCCCGCGCATCCGGACACTTCGACATGATGTGCACATCCAGCGGGACCTTGATGTCCACCTCCAGATGCTCATGCTCACAGTTCCACGTCCGCGCCAGCCAGAACAGACTGATCAGAACCACTACCGCCGTGACCTGGAACCGGGATCTGTAGCATCGGCGCGCCATTATCACTTCCTTTATCGCGTACACATCTTCCTGGACGTGAGGGAGGAGGGTGACTTTCTCTTCCATCGTGACAGTGGGCCGGTTAGGGGCCGTTGCTGCGCTTAGTGCTGTGATGGGCGCGGGTCAGAACGGAAAGATGGGCTGACAGGCGTTATAACGTATGAATGGCCGATAGCGCCACACCAAAGTAGGCAGGTTTAATCTGCTATTCAATCTACAGTCTGTAGTTCATCTGTGAATTGTCTAGACTGGCAGAAGTGTTGCCGACTAGTTTCGCCAAGTTGGGACACAGAGATAGTCTTGTACCTCGCAGTTTGTAGGAGCCTGATTACATATCCCCCCTGCATGGAAAAGCCGAGGCGCCCGGCCAAATAATTCCCCGCAGAGCTGCCGTGTGGCGTAAACTCGAATGCAACACCAGTCAGGCGGGGCTACACGAATCCCATCTCACGAACATCACCTTTCGTATGGCCCCAAGCAGCTATTCTGTTCTTTCCTCTCCTTAACCGACCTTTTCTCTTATCTCCTGGTCTCATGATGCCAGAGTTTCGTCTAGTGTTTACGTTCTAATACCCCCACTTTAGACACCTGACGACGCTACGAGCTGTGGCGTAAGCGCGCATATTTTTTTCGATTCGACTTAGTCTTCCGGTCTCGGTAGCCTCGTGTTTTCACGCCCGTTTCTGTACCGAATCTGACATGGCGGACTTGGGAACGCCAAACGATCTTGATGCTGCACAAGCCATCGATGCACTGACCGGCTTCATCAACACGAGCACATTGCTGGATCTAACGCTGCGGTTCTCTGCAACATACAGCGACCTTGCGAGGACGTCCACAGAGCATTTTCTAGTCACACCTGTCACGGCGTTACCGACCGGGAAAGAGAAGGGCAAATTCTTGAGCATCGATGTTGGTGGCACGAATCTACGGGTTGGATTTGTAGAGCTAATCGGAGAGCCAGATGGAGCGGCAGAGCGTGAGCGTGAGCGGAGCAGTACTGTTGGGGAGAACGTCTTCGCTCGGATCAAAAGGAGCCATGACAAGAATTGGCCGATTGGGGATCATCTGAAGATGGACCAAGCTGAAGACCTGTTTGCATGGATTGGGGACTGTATTGCTGAGGTTGTGCGGGCCGCTCTCGATGAACAGGGGGCGGCCAAGGATGTCGTGTCACCGTTGGGTGAGGAGATCCTGCTCGGTATCACGTTCAGCTTCCCCATGGCGTAAGTCTGAAAAGTTGAAATAGAGGATATCATTGTGCTAACATTCTCTAGGCAGACTCGTCTTTCAGAGGCGACTTTGCTGCCAATGGGAAAGGGGTTCGCCATCACTTCAGATATGAACCTTGGAAAGATGCTCCTAGCTGGATACGCGCCACACTGCGAAGCTAACGGACAAGCTCCCGGCGATCCGCCCAGCAAGCACAGCAAGTTATCTTTGCTGCCAAGGATACGGGTGGCTGCCATCACCAACGACACAGTAGCAACATTCGCTTCTCTCGCTTACGCGGTCAAGGCAGCACCGAACAGCAGAGTAGCAATGGGTCTCATCGTCGGGACCGGCACCAATGCGACTGTACCGATGAAGCTGGATAGCTTACATTCTGACAAGAGGAGAGATATTCTGAATCCAGGGGTTGTCGAGACTGTCGTCATCAACACGGAGTGGACGATACGCGGCACAGACAAGCCATTGATCGACCTGAACATCAAAACGCCCTGGGATCTAACGCTCGACGCTAACAGCGACGCCCCGGGGTTCCAGCCATTTGAATACATGACCTCTGGGCGATATCTCGGCGAGATCGTACGCTTGGTATTCTTGCATGTTGCTTCTAAGGAAGGTGTGGAAATACCGCCTGCCTTGCTAGCCAAGAACGCCCTGCCAACTCGATTCCTCTCAGAAGTTATTGCGCGGAAAGGCGGACGCATTGTACAGGAAGAGCTGGAAAAGAGATATCCTGACCCAAGCTCATCGGAGGAGACATTCTGGACAGTCGATAGGATTGAGATGATACGCGACATCGCGGAAGCTGTTCAACAACGGTCGTCAGTGCTGATCGCCACTGCGTGCGTGGGGCTCTTGAACTGTGTGGGCGACATCGAGATCGACAGTCCTGCAATGACGAAAGCGCCAAGTAACGGTACAACGACCAAGGGCAAGCGGGTAATAGAAGAGCTGGTGATTGCATATGCAGGCGGAACGATATCGCAGTATCCGAAGTGGCTGCAGACCTGCCAGCAGTGGATAGATATCCTGGTGGAGGAAGGCTCGGTTATGAATGCATCAAAAAGAGTCACGCTAACGGAGGCGAAGGACGGAGGCATTATCGGGGCTGGTGTTCTGGCGGGAATGATGGATGAGATTGCGTGAGGCGTGCCTCACAAAGGGAACATGCCGAATAACGACTACCATGGCGACCGGCCCTCACGTACAATATTCGAGCGGTGGTGCAGGACGAAAAACTTAGTGTTCAACTGTACATCAATGGTCTTCTACACCGCCACAGAACTGCGGGGTTTGTGGTGGCAGAAACTTGCGGGGAAGTCGCACAGTCATGCCAGCCACGCTAGCCTGAAGTTGAGGAAAGTACAATCAAGCAATGCCATGTCTCACCTTACACAAACAATATTGACACCCGCGACTTCATCCACTTGATAGGTTTCTCAACGTCACAAGGTTTGATTGCTGTGCTCACACCGCTGCGATAACTTCACTTTACGTCACTCTGGGTGAAGGTCATGTTTCTTCGTCGTTTCTTTCTCTCTTCCCTCATCTCCATTTCACCTGAATGGGCTCATTCCCTACTATCTAATCTAATCACAATTCAACGCAATGGACGTGATTTGGATGCGAGTCAGTCTCATCTTCTTCATCATGCAATCGCTACTGCCCTCAACAGTCTTAGCAGCCTCCCCACAACTCTGCTACTACGACGCAAGAAAACTCGCATCGGAAGACATTATACCCTGCTACGGCTCAACGACTTTGGAGCACTACTCCTGCTGCCAAGTCGGAGACAAGTGCGTACGCCACAATGCCTGCTACGACCAGGATACTTGAGTTACTTACGAATACGGCTGCAACGACCCTATATTCCAGGACCCCAATTGCCCTAACAAGTACAGTCTTGATGTCGAGAAGAGTCGCTGGGTAGGCCTCTTCTTCTGCAACAGCACCCACAACTTGCCGAACAATGAGTGGATATGCCATCACCCGGACAACTGTGGTAGCTCTGCGGATTGCAGCAGAGGAGACTGGGGGGCGTCAGTACTGAGACTGCAGAATACGCGATGTGAAGATGTGGAAAATGGGATGCATGAGCTTCCTGCTTGATCTGCATGCATTGGGGTGATGATGATGATGGTGAGGAATAATTAACGAATCCTTTACAATATTACTGGTTTTAGAGAGTTGGCTATTAAAGGACACTGCAGGGCCAACAGCTACCTTGAAAAGTATTGGGTCAGGATTGCGTTGTTTCTTTGAAACTCACACTTGGAATAGCGCATGCCTATTGGAGCTTCGACAAACGAGCTAGGAGGTGGAAATCATACTCGTTGAATTTACAGTCAGCCTGGAACGACAACAGTAAAATTAACAGTACATAATGCCTAATGTTCCCCTCTCAGTCTCTGCTTAGTCTGACTCCATCCGGAACGCCAGGCCAACCCTGCCAAACACCTACCCTACTGTTTCCAACCGCTGCCCCGGAGATACAAATTTCAGGTCCCTACATAAGCCTGTGAAGTTTATTTTTGCCGTTTGACGTAATACTAATATCCAGCAGTCCGCCCTCTGCCAATACATATCCCAATCGCGAGAATCAAGACCAGAAAAAAGAAGACCAGTTTCAGTGTGAGCCGAACCCAGTCTGAACGGGAGCGGGGTGCACTTGACGTAAGTCAGGAAGGTGTGTCGAGACAAGAAACGGAGAACTGGCGGTAGACGTATTTTGATGGAAGACATAATTGAGATTGAGCGCTTATTGCTCCTTTTCGTACCCTGCTGGCTTGTCCATGTTGTTCATCTCGTAGAAGCGAGAGGTGCCTGTACACGAATTAGCATGACTGTGCTATACAGGTCGCAGTAGACTCACAGCTGTATCCGTTCCAGTCAAAGTTGTCCTTGGGGTTGCATGAGCACTTGTGGTCGAGACGGTATTGCTCGCCGGTCGGGCAGTGCGTGAACGGGACGTGGTAGTAAGCAATGTCGTTGAAGAAGTGAATTTCATCCTTCGCCAGCATCAGACCGGCCGCAATGGAGTGAACAGGTGCATCGCCCCATCGCTCGTAGAAGAAACCGCCAGCATGGTCCAGAGAGGTGAAGAAATCGATGTATGCGTCAGAGCGCAGCCAGTTGAGGTTGCCAATCTCGAAGTTGGACCAGAAATGGCATTTGTTGTAGGTCTCGCCGCCGTCGTCGCTGAGGAACTTCATCGAGTTGTCCTTGACCACGTGCTGCGGGAAGTGCGTGGTGAAGTTCTTGGTCGCGGCCCAGAGCGTGGGGATGGTCTCGACGTACTCGTACAGACTGAGGGTGAAGCTGTACTTCTTCTTGTTGTCGGCCATAAACTTGAAGGTGTCGTAGTTGATATCGCAGTACAGCTCGACGCTGGGCTCGACGCGCCAGTACCACTCGTAATCGAGCATCAAGGGGTGGCGGAAGAAGAAGCCAGACTCGTAGCGGCACATATGCCGGTAGCTGACGGAGTCGCCGTAGATGATCTTCTTCTCCTTCATCTCCTCGCGGACCCTGGCGGCCTTGTCCTGGTCGATCCATTCGGGGAAGGACCAGTGCTCCTTGGGGATCTTGCCGTACTTGGTTGTGCCCGACACGAGGGACGTGGTAACCCTCTTGAACTCGTCGTTGAAGTCGTCGTCGTTCAGGAAGACCCAGTCGTAGTTGAACTTGCGGTTGAAGCGGTCCTCGACCTGGCGAATCGACTTGGCAATCTCCCAGACGTCCGAGTTGCGGGCAAGGGTGACGAAGGTGGCGTTCATGCGCTCGCCGGGGATGGTCGCGGCGGGGAGCGTCTTATCATTGGGCGTCGTCGCAGGCGTAGCCTCCTTTTCACCGGCGACTACGGGGGGATTGGGCTTCGGCGTGTTCGGTGTGGAGTCGTGGTAAGCGGGCCAGCTGGCGGAGGGCACCGTCGAGGAGGAACCGATGAAATAGAGGAGCACAAGGGCCTAGCAAGTCAGCATGTCTTCTGCTGCGTCGTGGACCGACGCGCCTACCACTACTGCAAAGACAATGTAGCGGATGTACCGCTGACTGCCTGCCATGGCGAATCTACCGTGGGGCTGCTGCTCGGACCTCGGAGTCTTCTCTGGTGCCTTGGAGCCGGGCATGCGCATCAACCGGACGATGGTGCAGAGGAGGCAGGGGAGAGAAGGCGTAGAGGAAGCAGGACGGATGCAGGGGCGTTGCTCGTATCACGTTCGGGGGATTCGCGTTGCTTTGGGCAAGGGCGGGACTTGCCGCCGAATTGGTGCAGAAGGCGCGACGCACCTTTACCTGCCCATGCCTGCGCCCAACGTCACCACTCGCGACCTTATTTAACAAGACCCCCCACACCACCACCGCGACCTTAATTAACGAGCCCCCCCCCACATTACCACCCACCACGGGCACCGCCCGCCATGTCGTTCTTCGCCTTCAACGCAAACCTTCCCCGCGGCCAGGGCCACTCTGCGAACGCGCCAGGCTTCAGCCAGCACGACGCCTTTGCTGGGCTCGGAGGCGGGGCAGGCGATGCCGATGTGTAGGTTGCGCGATATCGCATCTGGAGCACCTGCTCACTAATCCGACAGCATCGACTTCGAGGAGACCTATGACGGCCTCGGCGACCAGCTCGACGATGATGCTGACGACCTCAACGACGACACTTTCGGGGGCGGCCCTGCCCGCAAGGACTTCGACTTCGCCGGGCAGACGTCGAAGATCCAAAATACGCTGCAGGAGGAGCAGATGCTGTACCAGGCGCGCCAGAAGCCGTCGCAGCAGCGGCCCCCCATCCCGCAGGCCTCGAAGCCCAACAGGAGCGGCTACGAGAGCTACAAGGACCCAGAATACATCCCGCAGCTGGAGGCGCGTGCCGACATCTGGGGCCTCAAGCCCAAGCTGCCCGTTCCTCATAGGCAGCCTTCGCCGCAGCCCATGGTAGCTTCCCACCAGCCCGCGCCAGCCAGAAAGGCCATGAGCATGGAAGAGGTCGAGGCCATGATGCGTGCCCAGAGCATCCCTCCTGTCCAGCAAGCGCCGACCCCTGGCTTTCCTGCCTATGGCCACCCGCAGCAACAGCACCACCCCCAGTTCCCCCATGGCCAGCCCCCGTATCCCGGCATGCCTGGTGGCGGCATGCCTGGCCAGTTTGCGCCGCAGATCCTGCAGAGGCCTCAGCAGCAGCAGCAGCAACAGGTTCGCGCTGAGCTCCCAGACCAGCCCGTCCGATCGCAACCGCTGCAGCAGCCCACCATCCTGCAGCGACAGCAGCAGAGACCGCAGTCGAACGAGCCTAACGCTCCGCAGCAACGACAGGCGCCGCCGCAAGCCCAGCCGCAGGGCCCACCTTCGCAGCCCCGCCAGATCCTGCAGAACCCGAACCGTCTCTCCGGACACGGCCAGCCCATGGCACAAACCGGTCCGCAGGGTCCTCGTGGCCAAACCCCCGGACACAACAGGGGCCCTTCGTTCCCCGGCATGGTTATCACTCACCCTGATCAGCTTCTCCAGTTGTCCGAGGGAGAGCGTGCGGCGTTCCTCGAAGAAGACGCCAAGCGAGCTAAGCGCAACCATAAGATTGCTCTCCTAGCGAAGGACAATGGTCTAATGACGCCCCAAGACAAGAACTTCATCACCCGAATTCAGCTGCAGCAGTTGATGACTGCTACTGGCAACTTGGACGAGAGGGGACCTGAGGCTGCCATTGCCGAAGACTTCTACTACCAGGTCTTCAGCCAGATCCGGGGTGCTCCACGCCAGAACCCTCAGCAGCCAGCGAGCCAGTTTGCACAAACCTACCTTTTCCAGACCAACAACAGGTTCGGCGCCCGTAGGGGTCGAGGGGGTGATAACCATATGCAGCGCATGGAGCAGCAAATTCAGCGAGCCGTCGAGGCTGCAAAGGCGAGACCCAAAGCAAGGCAGCTCGTCGTCCAAGGTAGCCTGGGCAAGATTGCCTTCAGCAACTCTAAGACTCCGCGACCGCTGCTCAACCTCAAGCGCCCGGAGACCAATGACAAACTTCAGAAGCTCCACAAGTCCTCTATCGCTGACCGCAAGGAGGCCTTGCGCAACATTGAAGCCGTTTATAGAACCCTCATGCAGATGGAGGATCATGAGCGAGTCCTACCACCGCCAATCCATGAGAACAGTCCCCCCGAAGCCATACAGGCACACATGGAATGGCGATCGAAGATTGAGGCCCTGCACAGGCAGCTTTGGCTGAACACGAAGATCATGGAGCCTATCAATCCCAAGTACGTCTCTCACCTCCACACCCCTACTTCTGTTAACAGACAATTAGTACTCCACATCCGTTCATTTCCGTCCTTTCACACGCCAAAGGAAAAAAGGTGATTCCGCGTCTCTTCCGCCATATTGATGAGCAGGAACGCATCACGGTTGTCACCATGATTGTGGTCCACCTCGACGCCCTCTCTGTAGTCGGTCATGCCATCGCTACACCAGAAGAGCCTTTGAGCGCCGCGATTCGTGAAGAGGTCGATCTCTTCGCGCAAACCGTAACGCCGCCTATCAGTACGCACATTGCAGATTCGCCGCTGAACATCATCGTCGGCCTTCTTGGTCTTATCCTGGACCGCACCAATCTTCACGTTGTGGCTCGAAGCAAGATTGGCCTCATGCTTCTTACTATTATCGTCTCTCGTGCTGAGCTTCTGAAGCAATCAGCTCCCGAGCTGGTCACCGATTGGCAGCAATGGACTGAGCTGTACAACCGTCTCTTTGACGTTGTCGAGCCTGTCCTTCCCTTCTTGTTCCCAGGATCCATCAATGACACGGACGACATGTACATCTGGCAATTTTTGGCTGCCATGGGTGTGGGTGCTAGTCCCGAGCAGCAACAGAGGCTTGTCCTTGGCGTCAAGGACCGCGTCATGGAGACGGTATCTGTGAGCAAGGCTTTGCCAGCTGAGATGGCGAGCGCCCGGACGGCAAATGTCAACCTCTTTATGAGGGCTATTGGTCTGGATGTGGAGTTGCTTGGATGAAGTAGTCTCGTTACCAATGTTCGATCACGCCATTGGAACGCCGCTGAATGCGCCACGCAGTACTCCGGTATTTGAAGCACGATACGGCACTAGAAGTTCGACGCCGTCGGCACTTTTGATGTGCAACATCGCCGCTGCATGGCGGCTGCTTGGTCTAAACCTGTAGGGGGAACGTCAATGATGAAGAAAGGTTGTAGACGAGGCGGCGAGGACCCGTTGGAGGTTATGAAGGTATTGGCGTCCATGCACCATTCTCATATTGATGAAAGAGACACTGGTGGTTATTCCAGGATGTGGAGAAGCATTAGCGATAGAAACCAAAAGCGCTGTCCTTTAGTATTGAAATACCAGCATTGATTTATGCAAGCTTTTGCTTTGGACAAGCCGCGAGTGACTCCAGACACCGCCATCAATCGATGCTGAAATGAAGGTTTGCGGTGTAAACTCTGCCTTCCTTGGGCTAGCCCATACACGTGCAGCCTCATTGTCGCGAACCCACGCCTGATCTGTTCTCAACGCGCTTCACTTGCACAAGACTTCATTTACATATATTCGCCGGCCCCACAGAGCACCGCACACCAGACAGAGCTCACAATCCCCGGCCACGATGTGTTTGCCGAAACAGCCTCGCTCGACTCCGCTCGCTTCCAAACCTCCGAAACATGAGCTTCGCATCGCAATGCCGCCCAGCTTGTTTACCTGCCCAGGCGAGCCTAGACATGGCGGCGCCGAAACGCTGTGAAGCATGTTTGAAGAAGTCGCGCAGCGAGTAGCGGGGTTGGTTGGCTCCGGGAAAACCCCATTCCCAATCGTGACGCTGCCGCCGAAATGTGACAGCTTAAGCTTCGCTATACGTGCTTGTTTGATGCGCAAGCGATGGGGTCAGACTGCTTCTTTTCGAGTTGCGGGTATGTGGGACCGTCGTTTCAGGCTTGGCATTGCGAAACACTTTGATTCGGGCGACTCGTCAGCTTGCATGGACGTGCACGCGGACGGCAGTGGTACGCGTCGTCGACTTTGCGAGCTGTGCAGTGGAGAAGAGATGGAAGGAGCAGGTATGGGGAGCGGTTCAATAAGGGGCATGTTGACAGGAACGGCTTCTTGAGACCTATCGTCGCAGGCCAACAACACCCTCGAAAAACCATCGCAGCGGATCTGACATGCGCGGCGCTCGGAACGTTCTGCACCCAAACCCCTGATTACCTATTGCTAACTTCTCCACATTTCTCAACAGCGTCAATGCTGGACGCGTAAGAGCCCCATCGCTCTTATTGATACCTCTCCGAGGTTTAGATGTCTTCGATCCAATCGCAACACCTGTCTCAGACCCGTAGTGCCCGTTTCGGTAATCTAGCAGCTATACTAGCCCAGCTTCTAGACTTTTGTGCCTGAAAACTTGTCAGGCACTAAGCTTGATGCTCCTATGGATCATCATTGTGCAGCACGCGTAGCGTTTTATCTGGAACCGCGTGGATTTTTCATCAAGCCCTGGAAGAGCAGGCTTAGCGCCCTCAGATCTTGCTTCATGCGACGAGAGCCGGATCGGTTGACAGGCACAAGTTTCATCTCTCTCTTCGGTTTCACGCTCTCTACACTGTTGGTCGCAACGACATTCCCTCTTTAAAGGCATCTTTCCTCGCACACTCATTGAAGGTTGTGGATTTCCCCATCAGGTTGAGCCTCTACATTCTGTTTCTTTCGAGGAATCGGTTTTCATCGTCGTTTTCTTCACCTTTAGTTCTTTTTGTATACTACACCTTTCACTCCTTCCTTCTTTTCCCCGACGATAGTATCTTTCGTCCGGCTGCCGGTCAGCTTTTAGCCCAACATGCCTTCTCTCAGATTTTTCCTCCTCGTTACTCTTTTGGCAGCCATTGTGCTAGCTGTCCCGGCCCCTATCCGCAAGAGGGGTCTTCAGAAGCGTTCCTTCAAGGTTCCCAGGCAGCTGAATACGGCCCACCCCACTGGTCCTAATGGCTATGCTGCTATGCGGAAGGTGTTCAGGAAGTACAACTTCAAGGTCAAGGAAGACTTCATGGTCAAGGAGGGCTTTATCTCTCAGTCGAAGCAAGACTTGAACGCCACATCAACTGCTGCTGCCACTACGAACCAGACCGGAGCTGTTGCCGCCAACCCCGAGCAGAATGCTGCGCTCTTCCTCTCCCCCGTCGATGTTGGTGGCCAGACGCTTAATTTGGACTTCGACTCTGGCTCCTCTGATCTGTAAGATGCACCCTTGTACTTATCATGAGCATCTCACTAACATTTGTTTTACAGTTGGGTCTTCAGCACAGAACTCGACCCGCAAGTCATTGGTAAACACGCAGCTTTCGATGCATCAAAGTCGGCTACCTTCAAGAAGACGGCCGGATCACAGTTCAAGGTGAACTACGGCGACGGCTCCGGTGCTTCAGGAATCGTCGGCACCGACACCGTCACCATCGGAGGTGTCAAGGTCGAGGGCCAGACCGTCGAGCTCGCCAACAAGGTCTCCCAGTCTTTCGTCGAGGACACCAACACTGACGGGCTTGTCGGCCTTGCCTTTTCCAGCCTCAACACTGGTAAGTCTCAGCATACTCACAATCTTGGTATATCTAACAATAAGCAGTCAACGACGGCACTAAGAAGACACCTCAAAAGACCTTCTTCGACAACGTAATGAAAGATCTCGACCTCCCCGTTTTCACCGCCGACCTCGACCCCGACGGCACCGGCGTCTACGAATTTGGCAAGATTGACGCCACAAAGTTCGAGGGCCAGATGGCCTGGGTCCCCGTCAAGGCCGAGACCGGTTTCTGGCAGTTCGCCAGCACCAAATTCTCAGTCGGCGACCAGACTTTCGATAACCCGCAGGGCTCAGACGCCATCGCCGACACCGGAACCTCGCTGCTAATCGTCGACCAGCAGGTCGCTGACGCGTACTATTCTCAGGTCAAGGGCGCTCAGCTTAATCAGCAGGTGGGCGGGTTTGTCTACCCGTGTGCTGCTACGCTGCCAGATATTAGTGTTGCGGTTGGGGATAGTTATATGGCTAAGATACCCGGTAGCCAGATCACGTTCGCGACGGTGGATGATGCGAATACGACGTGCTTTGGTGGTGTGCAGGGTAACCAGGGCGCGGGGCTCCAGATCTTTGGTGATACTATGTTCAAGGCGCAGCTTGTTGCTTTCAACGGCGGTAACCAGTCTCTGGGTTTCGGGCAGAAGCCTCTCGCTCAGTAAGCGTCGCGTCTCAAACAATGAAGGATGCTGGCTTGTACATAATTCTTATCGCATAGCGGAGGCGCACATTCCTTTGACAAAGGGATAGGACATAAAGAATGGCTTAAATCCTAGGCGTCGCAGGCATAGATTTGCTATGCAACAAAGAATAGACCTCTTAGATTCGAGCTTTCGAAACCGTTCTTGCGAGCAGCTTCCGTCTGAGTGACCTCGCAGGGTTTCCAAGGTTGGCATGAAACGCGTGACCACGTGAGGCGCTAGTGGGAGCGATGAGTTGGAAGGCGCGACCCTTGATTTTCTCACTGACCTTCACCAGAATCATGCGCGACTGACACCCGTGCTACCTCTGGTGTCGCCAGCCTCGTCTAAGGCCCCGGATGATAACATCGCTATCAACTAGGAGCAGTACTATCGCCGGCCCATGTCACTACACCGACGCCGTGACTTTGGTCCTTCTCCCGCCATTAAACACTAAGCACAGTCGCGTTCGTTCAAGCTTGCCTACTGAGGAAACCTATATTACGATCATCCATGGCTGAAGACGTCGCACTAAGCGACCTTGACGCTGTCTATATGCAGGTGCAGTTCGACCTGGAGCCCGCTTTGGAGGAAGAGGAGCCTAGCGTTCTGGAGTACGCGCGATCGCATGGCGCTTGTGTTGACTACACCACTGAGCGACTGCGCATCAGCGACGTCAACTTGCCGTCGAACGACACTTTTGATCGGGATATTTGGGATCCCTCTGATGCTTCTATCACTAATGCGATCAGCGGACTAACGAAAGAACGTCTTGAGGTCAACATGGATGCTGCGTTGTTACTAAAGGCGATCCACTCATTCCAAGAAGCACCTGCGAAAGACTATCTTGCGGCGGAAAAGCGAAAATGGATGCTCAGTCTGAAGCAAGAGCTCCCGGTCATCAGATCAGACTATCAGCTCGACCTGCTAAACTTCGGAAGTGCAGCTATGCCAGACTTCAAGAACCTGCGCATCCCAAATGAGATCACTAACGAGGAGAACGATGAAGGCTTCGAATGGCCGAGCAAGTACTCTGCCTATCCTGCGCAGTGCGATGAGCAGGCCAAAGCTGAGAAGCTTGCCGTCTCGAGGGACGTGCTAGTTCATCTGCAGACTTCAATTCGAGATACATACACTCCTGATGACTCCGAGAGCATCAAGGCTGAGACATTGAAGTATGAGTTGGTACGTGAACCCATTCAACCCATGTTGGTGTACTAAAAGATGCAGAACACGGCTACTCGACCTCTCACACCACCATTGTTCTCGTTGTCTCCGCCACCGAGCCCTTACGTTCCTTCATCACCGGCAAACCGACTGCCACTTGCTTCAGACAGTAGCGATTCTGTTTTTGCAGAGGCGAAGGCCCTCGAGCGTCATATAATGGCAGCAGACTTGCTTGAGCGCAGGAGCTCAGACAGTAGCGACTCAATGCTCCTCGACATTACTTATCAACCACATTTCAGTCCGTTGTTTGAGAACCGCACGTTGCCTATACTCAAGCGCAGAGCCGAAGATCTGAAGGTGGAGGGTCCACTGACGCCACCCATGTTCTCTACCTCGCCGATGAAGAAGCTCAAGTCTGTGTCTTTCGCAGAGACTCTGCACGAATACATCCCGCACGTACCGTGGGACCGGAATGAGTTTGGCGATGATAATTGCAGCGCCAATGTGCACTTCGACCAATTTTTTGAACATATCGAGCCACTGGCCGAACAAGCGAGGCGAAAAGTCGAGAACGAACAATTATCAGGCGCCGACACGACTGCACGGGTCGATGTCCCAGACGTCGATTTTTCACTACCAATGGCGCCTTGGAATGAGTACAGTCAGCGAAAGGGCGGTAATCATCGACCTGATGACACGAAACTTGATGCGCAGATGAAGTTTCTCCTAAAGATGAAGCGCGAAGACTTCAAGACAGCGACATCGTGGCATGGAATATCTGCCCTGGAAAGAGAGTTGCCATGGGGCATCTCAACGACCAAGGTGTCAACAGTGAACCTTGAGGAGAAGCTACATGGCGAGTCCGAGATGAACAGGATCCTCTCGGAAGCTACGACGGGCAACATCGCCACCAGCTCAGCGCAGCTGTGGAAGCGCGAGGGCCTGCGCATACTCGACGAGGATGATGTTGAGGAAGAGCTGGAGCCGGAGCCGGAGGAGGATGAGGAGCGAAGGCATATGGAGGTCCTGGTTCGAAAACGGAAACTTGAAATGGAGGAAGAGGCCGCGGAGAAGCAACGGTGCACGATCTCACAGCAGTCTCCGCGTACGCAGATCCAATCACCGAGAGAAAGGCATGAAAGCCATCACTGGGGTGAAGGCACACCGATTCAATATGCGCCGCCGATAGCCCGATCGAAAACGTTCGATCCCAATCGCCAAAGGCCGCAAGCTTCGGTATCTCAGCAGAAGTCTCTACATGTGCTGAATGACACAGGCGATGGGCTCATGTTTGGCAGTTTCTCGGCAACTACGGCTCTCCACAAGTTTATGGAGACTCGCGGAAAGCCTGCAGAACCTGTCAGTGCTGGTATGAGCAAAGAGCTTCCTCCAGATCGAGTTTCTCGCCCAAGGACTCACACTCTGCCGGTACGCTCAAGGGAGTCGTCTGCAGTTGCGGCTCAACATTCATCAGCTCAATTACAATCCACTGTTTCCACGAAAGAACAGCCACAGATTTCGTTACCGAAGCTCCCTGATGTCCCAAAGACCCTAGCGCCCTGCTCCTTTATTGTATCTTCAGCGTTACTGCGGCAAAGAAGTCTGATGAAGCAGGTCGAGCAGCTCTATCCTGGAGCTGAGTTGATGTACCGAGACTATGGTTTACCACATGCACCAGCCAAGGAAGCAGATATCCTGCTCTCTCCGTCTACGGGCTTGATATTCACATCGCTGCAGCAGGTCAAGCAGCGAGCTCTGCCAGGCCATCCCGATCGCTCCCCCGTTGAGGAACGTATGAAGGCTCTTCAGCTGCGGTATGAGAGACTTATATTCATGGTCAGCGAAGGACTGAGCCGTGGAATGGAACAACTAGGATCTAGTCGCCCCGATGACGCTCGGGATAAGGAGGTACTAGCGCAGTTTGAGAGCTTCGCTGCTCAGCTGGAGGGCGAGGTACTGATAAAGTATATCCGGGGAGGTGAACGAGCCCTGGCCTGTTCCACAGTGGCCGAAATGGCCAACTATGGCCTACCACACGGTTCCACGGACATCGGCGATGTCAAGCCTCTGCCCGTTGAGACAAGCGTAGGCACTGCAAACGTTCATCTCTTATTCTCAAGCTTCTCTCTAACATGCCATAGTGGGAGGTCTTCCTCCGCCGCGTTGGCCTCAACCCCTTCGCTGCCCAGGTCATCGTCGCACAACTCAAGACCCCTTTCGACGTACAGCTTCCGATCCTCTCGAGTTCGCCTGCGTCTTCTGGTGTCCCGGGTGCTGTTTCCGTCTTTGGACTTACCGCCTTTTTGACGATGAGTGAAGAGAAGAGGATAAGATTCTTCCAGGCCTTGATGGGAGGGAGTCGGATCTTGAGAAGAGTTAGCATGGCACTGGACCAGGAATGGGTCAGCGCGGCGCATGGGTTCAGGATGTGAGATGCACATGACCTCAGACTCATTCTTTCCGCACAGGGCTCCATTCAGCTCAGCAGAGATGACAGTAGAGCAGCTGCGCATATCGCTTATGTAAGCCCTTCGCGCCTCGAGGCAAGATACAGGGTTTCGAGATACTTGGCACTTCGACACTCGTTCGTACCCCATCGTGATGACACGGCTTTTGTGTCTACTCCCGAACCTATCTTTTCCATCTTTCGTAGATAAGCGTCAGCTATGGGCGGTGTCTTTGGTACTTCACTCGTAATACAGCTGTCCGAGGACGATGCAGTGGGGGTGCGAGCTCGGACCACAATGACGCAGAAGCACCTCGAAAACTCTCGAAGCTCCCAGCACCATCACGAGTCTTTATACACGGTCATCGCCCGCTCAGGTCCCTAGCCTCAATGTAATCCCTTTTTCCTCTTCTGCTTCGAGTACCCTTCCATTAGCCGCCAGAAATACCCACAATGGCGTCCTTCGGCGTAATCATCTCTGGCCGCCCTATCCTCACAGACGCGCAAGTCATATCACAAACCCAATTCGCGTTCCAAATTCCCTCACAGCCCTCTTTCTCGTACATCGTCGTCTTCATGCTCCCCGGAGTTACGTTGCCAGATGGTACGGCTGCCGCTGTATACGCACAGTTGCCCGGCGCATCCGATTTCAGGCTTCTCGGCGCCATTGCAAACGAGAAACCTAGCGCGATATTCAAGATTAATGCGAAAGCTGGCGGGCCAGCGGGCGGAGGGCTAGGCGATGACGATACCATGGTCGACGAGGGCACTACAAACGGCAACGGTAATGCAGCGCCGCTAGCACTCGGTATATCGGTCGAGCCCGCGCAGCAAGTAGCTGCAGCGCTGGAGCAGAAGAAGGCGCAAGAGGCTGCGGCATCCGCGATACCGAATATGGGTCAGGGCAATGAGATGGTGCTTAGGGGGCAGAATACTGTCGACACAAAGGTGATGGCGCAGAGGATTATCAAGAACTGCTACGATTTCTTGACGAGTTGGGGCACCGGAGATACGGTTCCACTCAAGGCGTTTCAGGCGTGGTGGACAAAGTTCGAGAACAAGATTGAGCGGGATCCGGGTTTCCTTGAGAGGGGTGATGGGGGCTGAAGATAGGGTACCGATCATCGAAACGAGCATGAATACGTTTAAGAGGTTATAAGACAATGAGGATGACCCAATACTATACGTCACACCTGTCGAGCTCTCAAAACGCCTTATTCACGCCGTCCCACCCCGGCTCCGCAAGCCACGCCATGTACATCGCATACGGCCACGACACATTCGGCGCCTTCTCCGGCCTCCTTTTCGCTTGCCTAACCACTGCATCCCCAAGCACCTTCTCGATATCTTCTCGTTCAAAGCGCCCCTCCAATTGATCCCTCAACAGCATAGGCTTCTCCCATGCCGCGCTTTCCCGCCCGAAATCCGTTATCACCGCGATTCGCACTATGCGCGCCAACTCGCCAATTCTCTCCACAATCCCCGGACTCGTGTGCAGGGCGATGGCCGTCCAGACATCGTGCGCGTCTGATTTGTTGACGTTGTGTTTGGAGAGGTGATGCACGGCTGCATCGGCGCCCTCGACTTCGAAGCGCTGCGGGCCGTTGTATGTTTCAGTCGTGCCTATGTCGTGGAATAGGCATGCGATAACCAGGAGGTCGTGCTGCTGAGGGTCCGTAGAGTATTTCGAGTTCTCATGCTCGGCTAGTGCTTTGGCGTAGAGATAGACTCTGATGCTGTGGTTGAGGATAGCGGGATGCAGGAGACTAGCGGCGTGCGCGTAGGCGGCTTTAGACACTGCTGTTTGAGGGATTATCGAGTCGATGTCTGGGTGTGGTTGAGAGGGTTTGCTGTGGGTGGCAGCGAGGCCGGATTGTGGACACATGGCTGGCTGTTTGGAATTGTAGATGTTTGGAAATGCAGAAACGTCAGAGGAAAAGACGATATGATAAGAATAAAAAAGTACATGCTCAGAAAAGGGTTTATACAGATTTTGCCGCGCCTTGTTGTCGTATGGTTCCCGATTTGGACACGCTTACGTAAGCGAGGCTTAGTTAACGTGTCGGATCAGCATGTAGGCCGGACACGCGGGTGCAAAAAAACCCCGCACTGTATGTATGTATGTATGTATGTATTCACTTAATGTCCTATATAAGTCTGAGACTATGGGAGGACAAGAGGGGCAGTAGCCCCTCTAGTATAGAGGTAGTGGTTCTTAAGAGGGTATGATCTCTAAAACTACAAGGAATGTTGAGGGTTATAACCCTAAGTGCAACTAACAAAGGAAAGGAAAACAAAGGATAAAAGGAAAATATACAGTAGGGACTGGCTAGGCCTAGTCCTCTGTGGTTTGACTAAGGTGCCACTTGCGTGTGCCTACCCTAGTCTGGCTGATAAAGGCAAGCATGGTTGCAATGCCTTGTTTGGTGTAGAGAAGCAATAGAAGTGTAAGGTGTACATTGCTGAGGCTATGCTAGAGTATTTTGCGGTCTGCCTTCAGCCATTTGCAGCTAAGGAGAAGGTGTTCTGGTGTCTGTTTGGCGCCACAGCTGCAGAGAGGACTATCTGCTTTGCCTATCCAGAAAAGGTATGCTTTGTTGTATCCATGGCTAATCTTCAACTGGTAGAAGGCACTGGAAATCTCCCTCCTGGTTCCTAAGGGGATACTTAGCTTCTTGCAGATCTTCCACTTACACTTAGCAGCATAGGTGTTGGGGTTCTGGTAGATGGCTAGGGGGGTGTAGTTGCTGAGAGTCTGCTGCCACTCCTTAGTGGCCAGGTTCTTGATCTTGATGCCAGTCATGGCAAGGCTAGCTATTGGGATGATTTGCGCGCATTGCGCGTATCCGTGCATTGCGTGCACGGGCACGTTAGCGTGAGACGATATCGGAGCCTCTACGCGAAGCATAACGAAACCACGTTCTGACAAACTAAAAGCCCGGCTCCCGCCAACGGCTATCTCTTCTACAACCCAGTCATCAGGGTTGGCTAACGCAAGCTTGGCAATCTTTCCAGACATCTTCTAGCAGCTCGAAAACGTGGGTTATCGTTTTGAAGACCCACTGATAAGACAAACTACACCAGTACCCGTTCCGGAGAACATGCATGGCCAAGTATTTTGCACCTCGTTACCACTCGTAGAATGCTCCTTGGGGAAATCCCAAGACATAATGACGCCGTAGTGATGACTTTAGCTCAACGATGGCTTGGGATAAGAGGCTGTGGAGATAGCAATGGCAAGCTGGCCGAAGGTAGGTTGACACACACAGTTTCTGTAGGGAACCATATAAAGAGCATAAAAGGTAGGCAATTTGCATGGACGAAGCAGCTAGAGGTAACTTTACATCCGTCAAAATGAAGCTTTGTACGCAACTCCTTCCTATCCTCACGCCCTTGGTCCTGGCCTCACCTATCGACCTCAGCCGCTCTACTCTCCACAAAATCTTCATACGCCAGGATATCCAAACCCCTATCAACGCCTCCCTGCCAAATGTCACCATCTTCGCCACCGGCGGCACCATCGCCTCCCAAGGCACCACCAACACGCAAACCACGGGCTACTCCATCGGCCTTGGCGTGCAACAACTCGTCGACGCCGTCCCCGATCTCCTCAACATCTCCAACATCGTTGGGTATCAGGTCTCCAATGTGGGCTCTGGTAGCATCAATGAAACCATCAGCTTGAACTTGGCGCATATGATCAATGAAGAGCTAGCAAAGGAGGAAATTGCTGGGGTGGTGGTTACGCATGGGACTGACACGCTAGAGGAGACTGCGTTCTTTTTGGAAAGCACGGTCAATTCTAGCAAGCCGGTTATTGTTGTTGGGGCCATGAGGCCAGCGACGGCGTTGAGTGCTGATGGGCCGTTAAATTTGTTTCAGGCGGTTACGTTGGCCGGGTCGCCTGCTGGGCGGGATAGGGGGACTATGGTAAGAAACCAGACCTAAAAATTACATGAAGGATACATACGGATCTGGTACGTCTAGATTGTGCTAAACGACCGTATCGGCTCCGCGTTCTACACTACGAAAAATAACGCCAATACCCTTGATACATTCTTCTCGACCGAAGCCGGCCAGCTAGGCGTCTTCATCAACCAAGTCCCCTTCTTCTTCTTTGCGCCCTCCTCACCCGTCGGCCGCGTAGTCTTCGACGTCTCGAACACCACCGACCTTGCCCAAGTCGACATCCTCTACTCGCACCAAGATATAGATCCCGCGCTCTTCAATGCCTCTTACACAGCAGGCGCCAAGAGCATCGTCTACGCAGGTGTTGGCGCAGGAGGCATGTCCGATAAAGCGAATCTCGCTGCCGTGGAGCTGTACAATGCGACGGGTGTGCCTATTGTTGCTAGTAATAGAAGTACGGATGGGCTTGTGCCAGATGGTGGAGATTTCACGATTGCAATTGGGTTTTATAATCCGCAGAAGGCGAGGGTTTTACTACAGCTTGGGTTGACGATGGGATGGAGTGAAGAGGAAATTAGAGCGGCGTTTGCGTTGAGCTATCCTACGCTGGCATGATATAATTTTAGTGAGTAACGGCAATGAATAGCTCTACATGCACATTGCTTTTATACCTTATGATAGTATTAAGAAGCGACGCTGTAAGTATGTAACGTACCCCACGGGCGAGCTGATCACTCTACCAAACTCCCACCAACAATCACTTCACGACACAATGCAACTACAAAAGAACGAGTTACAAGCTTCACGAGAGGGCAGAATAAAGCTCTCAATACAGACTATCAAACGCGACACGACGCGCTACAGAGATCTACATTGTCTCTCAAAGTACTCTTAACACCCAAAGTAATAGAGTACCTTTTTGACGCGATTTCACGCCCAACTCAACAAAGCTACCTAAGACAGAGGAACCAATGATTTTTCAGCATATTCTCGACCTCAATACACGAGGATTTCTGCCCCGGCCTGCTGGTGTCAAAGATATGGCTGATTTGCTGCTTGCTGAGCGTCACCAGGACCCAGTTGGCGCAAACTGGGCCAGTATTTTTGTTTGGCAGCTATGATAATTTCCTGGTTGAGGGAATCTGGGCCTGGGCTGCTGCTTTGGATCTTGGATGAGCAAGCCGTCTCTACTTCTACTTTGGAATCGAGGAGATGGCTCTTTGTAGTATGCTGAGATGGATGCTGATGAAATCGCGATGCTTGGGGTGCCCAAATAAGCGGGCAGGTTCGGCTGGAAGTTTGATGTCTTACCATTCTTGCTATTACTGGCATCAAGATCAAGAACCTGGCTGCCAAGGAGTAGCAGCAGGATCTCAGCAACTACACCCCCTCAGCCATCCACCGCAACCACAACACCTATGCTGCCAAGTGGAAGATCTGCAAAAGGCGCAGTGTTTCTATGGGGGAAAGGCGGGGGACTGCCAGTGCCTTCTATCAGCTCAAGATTGGCCATGGATACAAAAAAGCATACCTCTTCTGGATAGGCAAAGCAGACAGTCCTCTCTGTAGCTGTGGCGCCAAGCAGACACCAGAACACCTCCTCCTTGGCTACAAGTGGCTGGAGGCAGACCGTAAAATCCTCCAGCAAGACCTCCGCAATGCACGTCTCACACTGCCATTGCTCCTCCACACCAAACAAGGCATCAAGGCTACTCTAGTCTTCAACAGTCCGACAAGGGTAGGCATACACAAGTGGCACCTTAGACAAGTCACAGGGGATGAGGCATAGCCAGTTCACACAACTCTCTTTTCTTATGTTATTCTTTTGGTTTTGTAACATTTAGGTTTATAACCCTCACCATTCCTTGTACCTCCAGAGATTATTCTCCCTTGACAACCAACTCCCTTTATATCTGAGGGGCTACTGCCTCCTATAGTCTCAGACTCATATAGGGCATTACATGAATACATACATACATACAACCCGCTCAACGTTGACACTTCTTTAGTCCGGTAATCACGGAACTCTGGCAAAGGTTTACAAATTCTGTCGGTAGTGGGAGACTTGGAAACCGGGCTCGGCTTTCGGCTGCGTGCGATTCAAGAAAAACGCTGCAACGACTTCGCAGTTTTTCATACGACCCAGATGTCTTTATCTCCTCCCCGGCATAAGTTGTCCATGTCCTTAATATATTTCAAGAGTCGCTTCATCACCCAGCCTGACTGTATCGCGCGGCCATGATGTATCCCCCCCTGCCAACGTATACACTCGCTGGCTGCCACCGAATACTCCTCACAGCGTGTGCTTGCTTCATTGCCGAGCCTGACTTCTGAAGACGTAGAACACTTCCCAGTAGCATAAGAGTACTGAAGGCAGTTAGTGTCGGTTTCGCATGTTGTCTGGCACTTTTCGAATGAATTCATTTCACTCGGCTCGGTTCCCATGGAAAGATTATCCCAATCGTCAATCCTTGCAGCGAGGTTTGGGAAGACGTATTCCTTGAAAACGTCTCGGTGCACCAATCTACTCTCTCCCCTTCGCTGTCGACCTTGTTCAAACGCCCACAGCTTCCGAATGCCATCCTCGCGCATATGGTGGTACGTAATCGGAGCATAGCACCATGGCCGCCTCTCAATCTTGGTCACACTATGATCGAGCGATGAAACGGGATCACCCTGGAAATGCGGAAACGCCCAGAACAACTGTACGTCGACATCTCGCAGCGCTTTGCCCAAGACCATATCGCCCGCCCAGCTCTTGATCGTGTACTCATCGTACTCAGCAAGGTGTGCTTTTCAATGCTCAGTAACCTTGTGCATCGCAGCTGCTGATAACACGAAACCAGAGCCACCGTGAGCGAACAACACATCGCCGTTATACATGTGTTTGCCGATATACAACGCTTTATCGGCATTGAACAGAGCCAGGTATTCGAGCAGAGTCTGCCATATCAGATACGTGTCGGCTTCTATGAAGACGAACCACTTCGCGCTGGGTCGATGGCGGAGGGCTTTTTCCACCATTGGGAGAAACTTGAACTGATCGAGTTTCCAAGATGGGTTCTCTGGCGATCCGGATGGACCACGTCCAAGGTGCGTCGTACTGTTTAGGCCTTCTCTACCATGAATTCGAAGGCGCACATATAGCTCGAACTCTGGCACTGATGCTTTGAGGGTATCGCTAATTCCATCGAAGATGTCATACACATGGTGGCCTTGGACGTCTTCTTTGTAGTCGGAGTAGATGACGTAATCTGAAACGCAGCGAAGCGTGGTTTCGAAGTGAACGGGTAGTTTTGGGAGAGCCTCTGTCGCGCCTGTTCGGACAACTATTAAGACGTTATCTGCGATTGATGATCTCGGGCATATGTCATTTTCAGCGCCCTGTGGAGAGTCGAAAATAACATGATGGTGCGGCAAGAATCTGCTATAGAAGACGACGAATCAAATTACGAATTCGACAAGTACCGCAAATCGACTGCGGCGCCGTATGCCGACTGGAGAACGAATTCGAGGTCTATGTTCTGGTAATCTTTCCTTCTGAACATCGAAACGCATTGTGAATAGCAAAAAAGTGTGGAAACTTCAGGAAAAGGGAAACACGCCTCCACTCTGTAGGCACTCAGCAGTTACATGCGTGAAGGATGGATAAGCCAGGACTGAGGCAGGCGCGTAGGACTTCGCAAGTTGCGGCACAGCTCGCACTAAGCCTTAAACGCAGGGCTGAAACCGATCCTTCATCCAACCGACCCGTTGAGAAAACATCGTCTTAAACGCATCCTCAAAATGGTATGCGCAGGTGTGTGTAAATTGCCGCGTTTGTCTACACATGAAGGTACAGTATACTTGTAATCACCAATTAACTACCAATGTTGTCATAATCTACCTGCCTCTTGAAAATCTACGAGAAAGTATGTCTCAGACGGCAGCAAGCGACTGTTGGATAAGATTCTGTGTCAATGTAGCTGAAACATACCTTGACTTCCAAGATCACGAGGATTGAACGTGGCACAGTGGACGAAAAGGAGAGCGGCATCTTCTGCAGAGCAAACCGCACAGCTCATCCATCACCTTCGGCTCCGGTCACTATCTGAAGACGCAATAATGCGGCGAATCTTACACTTCATTCTTTGCTCTGCTCTGTTTCCTGGGCTTTTCACAAAAGCTCAAAATACCGGCCTTTTGTACACATCTCCAGCAGACGCGGACGACGGGGGCTTTGTTTTCCCCAGGACGTACCCCCAAACCTTCCGAGAAGGCTCCACAATTAACATCACCTGGGCTACAAGCTACGAAAGCGTTAATCTATACTACTATCAGCGGGGCAACGTAGCAAATTCCGTCCAACTAGCGAGTAAGTACAACGCCGCAGTGGTCAGTGACTTAGATGAGGCGGATCAGCAAACCAAGCCATCAGCTGGTATCAATGGGAGGTCTTCGCCGAAGAAACAAACCTCACAGAACCCTTCGTGTTTCGAGCTGTGAAAGCTCAAGGAACAGAAGGCGAGGTGAAGGGAGGAGGATTCTGGAGCACAAGTTACTACGTATCGAGGGTCGCTGCAGATGGCTCTGCTTCACAGTCGTTGTCGACACCTACATCAACGGTATCAATGCCCTCTTCATCGCCGATACCTGCACCAACGTCCATCCCAACGTCAACGCCAATCGCCTCACCCGGGCCAACGTCATCGACAACACTACCAACCCCAGGACACATGACCCAGATCTCTTCTCCGCTTTCAAACTCAGGCGTCAACAAAGGATCCATCACAGGTCTAGCTGTAGGCCTCGTCCTGATATTCCTCATCATCGTCGCCGGTCTAGTCCTCATAATACTGCGACGCAAACGAAACGCGGCGAGTCGAAACCACGTCGATATATCCGAGGTACATGCGAGTACCGATTCACAAAAGCTGTATGTCGCAAGAGGTGGCAGCTTCGTGGATGCGCAGCACGAGATATACGTTCAGCCGTCTGAGATGCAGGGGTTGGGGATATGCTATGAGTTGCCGGCGAGTAAAGGGTCGCCGCGTATAGCATATGGGCGAGCAGAGTTGTGATGATATAAAAAGCGGACATAGTGATGAAAGGGAGGAGAAGGCTCGCATTGGCGTTTCGTATAGCAAGCATGATCTAATTAATGTAGATGTTGATTCCATAAGTTAAAGGAGGGTGGACTGCTACAAGTATAAGCAAGAACATGCATGTATGATGGCTATCTGAATGCATACCGATTTGTAGGAACTCTTTGAATGTTGCATCGTAGACGATGAGTTAGTATAAGTATGGTTGTATAGTGTGCTCGTATCACTCAGCGCCCACTTCACCAAGTCCACGTCCTTATTGACATGCTATGTAAGAGAATTGCCTTGCCTTATCTTGAAATTTTCGCAGAGATCCACAGCGGCACTCAAGTGGGTATCCTCAAAAGATAGCGGTTATAAGGAGGGGCAAGTCGTACTCTCTGCCCTCAGGGGGATGACTCGCGACCCTCAGTACTTTCAACTTCCAGCGGGTTCCGGAAGAGACTCGCGTTCACCTGCAGACGGTCCGATTACCATTAAGTTCCCTCTGCCCCGCGCTACACTAGCAGCCCCCAGCTTTTCCCCGCATCCCGTACCTTCAACTAAGCATCGATAGCCTCCTTAGCCTGCCAATTGACAGCAGATACTTCGCCTCATATTGGCGTTCTGAACGTTTTTTGGAACGCTAGGAGTTTGAACCGCGTCTGGATATTTAGGGCGATGCTGCGAGGCTGATTTCCGTGAATCGACGACAAAGGGATTGCTTGCCAGCGCTTAGCCTTGGGCACTGCCTAGGTTTTTGGTGCGCTTGTCATTGAGAGGTATCATGTTACGACCGAGCAATCAAGTTTGGACAGACTACCTTTCTGTAGGCTAACACAAGCATGTGAGATTGGCACAGACCTGTCGCTCAATTCCACTTAGAAGCCCTTTGCTCCGTACCGTGCAACGATTGACACGCGAAAGAAGGAAACTTTCCGCAGACTACCCCGCGACTACAGACGGGACAGCAAGATTTCTCGGGTTCAAGGATCCCCGCATGGTACACCACGAGCCGCATGCTACCGATCCAGTGATGAGGCGCTTCCTGTTGGCCAATTGCCTTCCCAGTTAGGAAATGTACATGCATGGTGGGGATGTAGCTGAGGAATTTGCGCACCAGCTGGAAGTAACGTTCCGACTTCGCGTTCGACCGATCCAGTTGACAGGTTCCACGAATCTAAAACTGGGCCCTATGTGGGATTCTCACATGGGCCGTCCTGTATTGGTTGATGCGTTGAGTCAAATTATGCACGGGCGCGTTGTTTCCAGAAATGTTGAGTAGTCGATAGCAGGTTAAGTATGCAGAATTAGTCTTTATTCTCGGTGTCAAAAAGTCGCCTCCGTTTTTCGAGTAGTTAAGTCCGCGATTGAGAATTTTTTTCCGACAACGGCCGTGGAGAGCGCTGGCCAAAACATCAGGAGATATTTTTGCTCGAAGCAGTTAGGCGCTTGATGACGCAGGAAGCCACACCTCTAGATTCACATCAACCCCTCACACCACAATAATAAAGCTACAACGACCCATGGCCCCCGACCTGATTTACATACACTAAAGTCAGCCCACCTGCACTTGCCCAAAAATGGTAGGCTGTAGTTCACTCTCCCCATCCGAGGCATCATCATCCGACAATTCACCCAATAATGCTCGAAAATGTGATCCACTGTGCATGAGTACCTCACATTGGGGACCAATGAAGAAGCCTAATTACTGACCTCTAAGCTCCGGCAAGTCGAACAGGAGACCGGAGCTGTCCATGGGTGATAGGACGCGTTACTGTAGCTTTACTTGGAGAGGTCGCGAAGGCAATCAGACCCGGCTATCACATATTGTACTGACACGTGAGGCTAGGGTCTCAAGCTCGTGCAGCAATTCGGTTTGCAGGTATATAAAGCCTACGTCTCCCTTGTCTCAGAACTCATCATTCTGCGATCACATCCCACGACTCACTACCACAATTAAATACTTCAACACTCTCAACCGCGCCTTCTACACACACAGTTAACATGGCGTCCATCCCCAAAGAGCAATGGGCACAGGTCATCGAGAAGACCGGTGGTCCAGTCGACTACAAGAAGATTCCCGTCCAGAAGCCCGGTCCTGACGAGGTTCTGGTGAATATCAAATTTACTGGTGTTTGCCATACCGATCTGCACGCAGTTAATGGTGACTGGCCCTTGGTAAGCTTGTTCTTCATAGACCATATACAGCAGATGCTGACTATTTTCAGGCTACCAAGCTACCTTTGGTCGGAGGTCACGAAGGTGCCGGTATTGTTGTTGCCAGAGGCGAACTTGTCACAGACGTCGAGATCGGCGATCACGCCGGTAAGTCGGCCGGACCCTCCCTTAAAGCAGAACCTGGATACCCTTGAGATGCTTTGCAGCTGCTACATGCAAATACACAATGATCTGGAGATATATAGGTCCAACTGAGCATTGCTAATATATCATCAGGTGTTAAGTGGCTGAACGGCTCCTGCCTGGCCTGCGACTTCTGCCAACAAGCCGACGAGCCTCTCTGCCCGAAGCCTCTTCTTTCGGGATACACAGTGGACGGCACCTTCCAGCAGTACTGCATCGCCAAAGCCGCTCACGTCGCCCGCATTCCCAAGGAGTGCGATCTCGCTGCTATCGCGCCCATACTCTGTGCCGGCATCACCGTCTATAAGGGACTGAAGGAGTCGGGCGTCAGGCCTGGCCAGTTCGCTGCCATTGTCGGTGGCGGAGGTGGCCTCGGTTCGCTCGCCTGCCAGTACGCAAAGGCGATGGGCGTCCGGGTCATTGCTATCGACACTGGCGACGAGAAGAAGAAGATGTGCACCGAGCAGCTCGGTGCTGAGACATTCGTCGACTTCGCCACCAGCAAGAATCTCGTCGCGGATGTTCAGAAGGCTACACCCGATGGCCTTGGCCCCCATGTCGTCATCCTCGTCGCCGTCAACGAGAAGCCCTTCCAGCAAGCCGCTGAGTACGTCCGACCACGCGGTACCGTCATCTGCATCGGTCTCCCGGCTGGTGCGTACTTGAAGGCACCTGTCTTCGAGTCCGTCATCAAGATGATCCGGATCCAGGGTAAGTTTTATATGGGCTTTTCATGGATCACACACTAATACCGATTGCTCAGGCTCATACGTCGGCAACCGCAAGGACAGCTCTGAAGCCATCGAATTCTTCCGCCGTGGCCTGATCAAGGCTCCCTACAAGGTCGTTGGCCTGTCTGAACTGCAGATGGTGTACGACAAGATGCGCGAGGGTGCGATTGCCGGACGCTACGTCCTAGACACCTCGAAGTAAGTGATGGGGACATGAGAAATACCAGGCAAAAGATCTGTGGGCGTTTACTGTAAATACTGGGCCCAAATGAATTGAAAACACATCAAATCTGTCTTGCTCAACGTCATTGATCAGCTTTGACAAGTCCGACACCTCGTGAATTAATCACTTGGAGGCTTGACGAGGTCTCTAGCTTGGAGACAAAGTGCGAAGATCTTCGCGGGAGGTCGAATACGCAACACCTCGCACCTCGAATATATACAGGCTGCACTAAAGCTACCAACTCTGAGAGGCTCGCTAGTCGCATGGAGCTCAAGCAATTTGACATTGATCTCTGAGGAACCCGGGAGTTTGATAACCGAAGTTGATGCCAGCGTATGTGCGCTTAGCTACCATGAATGGCCTATCATTGGGAGTACCTTCGTAGCGGGAGAGAGTGATGTATATCCATTTAACGTACTATATGAGTCTGAGCCTATGGGAGGACAAGAGGGGCAATAGCCCCTCAGGAATAACGTAAGCTAGCGCATATAGATGCCGGCCACCTAGGGTTTCCGGCCACCTCGGCAAAACGCGACACCTGCACAGAACACGCGATATCTCCACCAATAGTTACTATAATTGCCACTGAGTACACATAGATTCAAGCGCTGCAGCTGCAGTAACTACTGCAGCTGTATCTGCAGCGCTTGATACAGTAGATCTACTCTGTTGAGCAGCCAAAGCCTCAGCTGCGCGTATAGCCTCCCTGATAGTCTCCACCTCTGCAAAACGCTGATTTGGATCTATTTGAACGCGCTTTCGAGGGCGCCGAGAGCTAGCGTTCTCTAGCTGCTGCTCAAGGCGTCTTTTCTCTGCTTCTAGTCCCGCGGCTCGAGTATTTGCTACTGCTAGTGCCTTACCTGCTTTCTGTAGCAGGAGCCTTGCCTTGCGACCTAGGTTCTCATAGCTCTGCAGCTCACGCTGAGCTATATAGAGGTCTCTAGGCCCTTGAGGAGTAGAGAAGAAGCTCTGGAGCTGCTGCTGAGGCTGCTGCTGCAGCGTAGGTGTAGTAGGCCTCTGAGAGACCTGTGAGGAGGCAAGCACCTTATTTATATTAAATGGACACAGGCCAGTAGCCTGCTAGCCAGCGCAAATTACCCGCTCTGTAAGGCCTGCCTCTCTAGCTTGATAGTAGCATGCAATGAAGCGTTCCTTCTTGACAGGTGCGGCGTTGTCAAGTAAGGCAAGCTCCTGGATCTGGCGGCAATAGCTAGACTTGACTGCAGAGAAAGGAGCTAGGTCTAGAGGCTGTAGGATGTGTGAGGAATGCGCAGGTAGATAGAGGAGCTGTATCTGATGTAGCCTACACAGCCACATGAAGTTAACAGTTGCATGGCTGCCATGTCCATCTAGAATTAGCAGGCGATACCAGCCATCTCCTGCACCTGTCTTAGGGATAAATATCCGCTGTAGCCACTCAAGACCTATCTTATTTGACGTCCATCCATTCTCAGAGGTTGTATAGAGCCAGCCAGGAACTAAGGCTAGGAACCAGGTAGTCTGTAGGCTATGTCCTTTGAAAATAACTGCGCAGCACAGTTTCTGGCCTACTCCTGATACACACTCAATTATAGAGACCTACTTGCAATTCTCTGGCAATTGATTATAAGCCTTCTTTTTCCTACTACTAGACAGTACTCTAGTGTTAGCACATACCCCTAAAGCAACCCCAGTCTCATCTATATTCCAGGTGTCCTTGGTGCATATATTCAGGCGTATTCTAGTCCTCTCAAAGAGCTCTAGGAAGGCGCGCACCTGCGCTGGAGTAGCTGCAGTAGCTCTCTGAGCCTCTAGCTTTCTGCCAATAATAGAGGCAACGTGTAAGGATCTAAACCTAAAAGGTAATAGGCACGACTATATGCACTAGACCACTGGGCCAAAAGGCAGGCACAAGTTGAATGAACAGTATTCAACTTGTATAGTCGATATTTATGCACAATGAGGTGGAACAACTCCACTCTCAGACCCACTTGTGGGTCTCTACATGCGGGCCTAGCCCTCACATGTAGAACTGCATGGGCCTAGCCCATCACATTACCCCTCTCTTAGCTTGCGCTATTAGGGTAGGTGAAAATACTGCGAGCCCCCACAAAATCAAGAGCCTTGTTTTTGTGTAAGCCAAAGTGATGGCCAGAGCCAGAATCGAACCTTAGACCTTGGGGTGTTCATTCAAAATGTAAGGATCTAAACCTAAAAGGTAATAGGCACGACTATATGCACTAGACCACTGGGCCAAAAGGCAGGCACAAGTTGAATGAACAGTATTCAACTTGCATAGTCGATATTTATGCACAATGAGGTGGAACAACTCCACTCTCAGACCCACTTGTGGGTCTCTACATGCGGGCCTAGCCCTCACATGTAGAACTGCATGGGCCTAGCCCATCACATTACCCCTCTCTTAGCTTGCGCTATTAGGGTAGGTGAAAATACTGCGAGCCCCCACAAAATCAAGAGCCTTGTTTTTGTGTAAGCCAAAGTGATGGCCAGAGCCAGAATCGAACCTTAGACCTTGGGGTGTTCATTCAAAATGTAAGGATCTAAACCTAAAAGGTAATAGGCACGACTATATGCACTAGACCACTGGGCCAAAAGGCAGGCACAAGTTGAATGAACAGTATTCAACTTGCATAGTCGATATTTATGCACAATGAGGTGGAACAACTCCACTCTCAGACCCACTTGTGGGTCTCTACATGCGGGCCTAGCCCTCACATGTAGAACTGCATGGGCCTAGCCCATCACAGCAACAAGTGTAGAGGGATGCAAAGAGTGATAATCTTGTTCTCCTTGCAGTACTGCTAGAATTTGAGCAAATTGTGGCTCTCATGGCTATTAATAATAAGCAATTAGTATGAGCCAACAGTGTGCCCCTTTGTATGCTTGTCAAAGTGCTTTAACTACTAGAGACTAAGCTTGTTTGTTGTCCAGCTGTTCTCAGAGACAGCAATAACCCAGTTGTCAGGTAGGTTCTCCTCTTTGTACTAGGCAGAGAGGTGGTGCTTGCCCTAGAAGATGATAAAAGGTAGGATTGCCCATCCTGTTGTGTTGACACCCTAGACAACTATTGTCTACTCTCAATTGCTCTGCTAGATGCTCTTTGGCCGTCCTTGGTGCTTAGAGCCTATAACAACTGCTCTAGTAGATATCATGCCTATCATAAAGCCAGACTTCTCAAAGTTGTACGTGTTTTTGTCCTAGATGCTGTATTTTGCCTTTGTGTTCTCTACAAGCTTAAACCACCCTTGAATAACCTTAGGATCCTTATGTAAGGCTCTCTTGTAGTTGTACTTGCAATTAAACTTGACTTTGAGCTCTGGTTAGTGCTTAACAAACGTACTAGCCCAATTTGCACCAACCTAGCCCATATCACGCTTAGTGCGCAAAGAATTGGCCATATCAGCTACAGCAGCAAGCCATAGGGGAAATCCTTGCGCATCAAGGTCAAGTATATGCTGGACAATCACCTCCTCTGTCTTAAGAAGCTTCCTTGAGTTAGGCATGCAATTGCATCAAAAGGTGACACTAGCATGTCTGGTGCCTAAGGTTGATTGAGGAACATTGCAGATAGAGGCAGCGCGTCGTTGGGATAGTGTTGCATTGCATTTAATAGCCTGCAGCGCAAGCTGTATTCTGCTCTCTTGCAAAGCTGGTAGCTTGTCCTGTTGTTGCTGCATTGTAATTTGAAGAAAGTTAAGATGGTTTTGGTAGGGTCTTGGCGCAGGTGGCTAGCTTGCCCGTGGGGTAAGCTAGCGCATATAGATGCCGGCCACCTAGGGTTTCTGGCCACCTTGGCAAAACGCAACACCTGCACAGAACACGCAATATCTCCCCTAATACTCTATCAAAATAGATGCCCGTGAGCTCTCTATCTAAGCAGCTATCAGCAATTATAACGCAGGTGTTTATACCAGTCTACGCGCTGTTGCAAAGGCTTACCATATCCCTCAATCTACCCTACAAGGCCAACTTGGTGGCGCGTCAAACAGCGTGCTCAGCCATCAGCACCAGCAGCAATTGACTCCTGCGCAGGAGGACTTCCTAGTAGACTGGATCCTTGATGAAGACGCATGCGCCTATCCTCCCTCACACGCTTGCACCCAAGAAATGGCCAATTGAATACTCTGTATGAACGGCAATAACTAGCCTATTGGCAAGCTTTGGATCTCCTACTTCATCAAGCGCCAACCACGCGTTGTGTAATGGGCCAGGCCCTGGAGATCTTGGCTAGGCCTAGACATGGATGGGATCCGTCTATTCCTTTCTTGTTTAGCTTGTAAATAAGCGAAGCACACTGAAAACTCGTCAGTGTTCCTCCATAGCTCTCTATCAATTCGACCTTGTTACCAGGCAACTGCATACTTTGCGTGACCCTTACATTT
>ML976185.1:39213-52039 GCA_010015635.1 Clathrospora elynae | reverse complement strand
TGCACCGACGTATCCACTCCATCATCCTTGAAGACATTGACGCATTCACATGGTCGATCCGCTCCTCACCCTCCTCCTCCCTCGCCTCAACTACCACTTCAAACCTACTATCCGTGGCATCCAATAACCTCACCACCCAGCTCACGAAACTCTCCACACTCTTCTCCTGCGCAAAGATCCTGACCTCGCATTCAATGAGTCCGTCGGCTTTCCGTCCCGTGTTACCTACCTCCTGGCCGCAAGGGAGTGCTGTAACGCGACTAGCAATTCGGCGCGTTGAGGTGCTGAAATTCGCGCCGGCGATTAGCATCGAAGAAGCAGAGGCGGAGAGACTGCAGCGATGGGAAGTTGTTAGTCGCGGGCGGTTTGAGTGCTGGAAAGTTGGAGTCGGAGTGAGGGATGGGGAGGGGTTAGTGTTCAGAGTCAGGGCTGGAGGGGTGGACGTTGAGAGGGATGATGAGCGGTGAGACATGGCCTAGGGCAAGTTACGGAGTCTTCGGGTGCTCCGTCACATGAGGAAGTTTGGGCGTTCAATGTAGCTGAGAATGATACCCATGAGTCCAATGTACGAGTACGGACAACAATCATTAGGTAGTTACCCGTGAAAAGGGATCGAGAAGTAATCGTGTACTGAAATATACATCGTCTGCTCGCTCTTGATATGTGTATATGCCAGCGATCCTGAACGCCCTACGGTATCGTTCCAGGATTGCGTTGACAGTGTAGCAGTATGGCGACGCTCCAAATCGTACGCGTGCCGGTTGCTCTTTATTTTCGTCTTCTTCGATCCTCTCTTCTCGATCCTCTACGCCTTCAGCGATCCAAGTTCTTTGCTCTAAGCGTCCCTCCCCCAGAGCACCTTCCTCCTCTCCCGGTCCTCTCTCGCAATCTTCCGCCTGGGACCCCACTTCCTCCGCGCATCCTCATGCTCTTTGCTAACCGCCGCCGCCTTTTCCGGCGCCTTGGAAACCATGCCCACGAAGAACTGACTGCAGCCAAACTTCTCCGCTAGCTTGACTCGGGTCCATGTATCCGGATCACTCGCCCGCAACCGCCGTATCTCTGCAACATCCTCCTCGCTGAGGTGGTACGTCTTCTCGTAGGGCTCGCTGATGGGCGCTGGTAACGCAGAGGTAGGCCGCGGCGGCAGAAACGACGGTGAGGACAATGGGGTGCCGGGTGCGGCGATGGGGGACATTTGTCGTCGGTGCGCGGCGGTGTTCGCGTGTTGCTGCGCTGCGGCGTACAATTGCCTCCTCTTATCCTCCTTGGGCAAAAACTTCAGTGGCGTGTGGTATACACTCGGTGCTGAGGAGGGCGGATTGAAGATGAGGGTGGGTGTCGAGCTGTCAGAGGTGTAGGAGGGTGCTTCGGGGAGGGCGAGCAGTTTCCTGTGGCGCCGGGTTGTGGATTCATTGCGGTGTTGCGTAAAGGGGAGGAGCAAGGGTTGCCGTTGAGCCACTGGACATATTCGGAGGAAGGTTTTGCACGTCGTCGACATTGTGGAATTGGGCGGCTTGGGAGCTGGGGCACAATGGGATTTATTGAATGGTGTTGTTGCGGCTTGAGGCCGAACTTTTTTAGTTGTTCCGCTCCGGGGGGTGGTCAAAGCTGCACGAAGACATCTCAAGTCCACCATCACGCTCATAAATATGCACTTTTACATGATTGAACGGATATATGTTTTTCTTCATCGTGGTTTCTGCCCAGGTTGGGGTTCGAGAATTAAACTTGCATCAAAGGCGGCATCTAGTCGCGCTTCAACTCTGCTGCAACATAGTGCAGGTACGCTCCCAACAACTTGGTACCCTCGATGTAGTTCCTCTTGTCCAGCTTCTCGTTGATCGAGTGCGCAGCATCCGTAGAGCTTCCCATTGGCAGCAATAGCACGTTCTTGCCGAGCTCTTCCTGGAAGGTCAGCGTGACCGGGATACTTCCACCCTCCCTCGTCATATCAGGCTTCACACCAAACACTCTCTCTACGGCCTTTGCCGCAGCGGTGTAGTTGGGGTGGTTTGGGTCCTCGACCCACCACTTTCCGCAGTGCACAATGCTGAACTTCATCTTGTTCTTAGACTTCAGCTTCGCGAACTCGTCATTGACGTGCTTCTCGACAAGCTGGGTGACTGCGTCGATCTCCATGTTGGGTACTGTGCGGACGGAGAACTTTCCAATGACCTTGGCAGGTATGACTGTCTTGGCACCCTCCGAGTAGAAAGCACCCTCAATGCCGTGCAGTGACAATGATGGGTAGCGCATCTTGTGCTTCAGCGCATCCTCCTTGTTGTCGTGGATCGAGACTTCGCCGCCTAATGACTCCCTCAAGCCGTCCATGGTAAAGGCGATAGGTGGGTAGAGAGCGGCTTCCTCGTCGGTCAGGGGGGCAACGAGGTCGTCGATACCCTGGATGAGGATCTTGCCGTCGGGGTCGACGAATGAATCCATGATTCGGACCAAGTCGGTCATGGGCTCGTGCGTCATGCCGCCGTAGACACCGGAGTGTAAGTCCTGGCCAGGACCGGAAACTTCGACCTGGTAGTAGTTGCATCCGCGGACACCGTATGTCAGGCAAGGCTTCTCAGTGCCCAGCCAGTAGTTGTCTGAAATGCAAACAACATCCACGTCCTTGAAGAACTTCTTCGCCTCTGCGCGGATGGTGTCGTCCAGGCCTTCTGAGCCGTTCTCCTCCATGCCCTCGAAGCACATGACCAGGTTGACTGGCAGTTCCACGCCCGCCTTCTGGTGTGCCTCGATCGCGTTGAGCCATCCGAGAACCGGCCCCTTGTCGTCGGTGCTGCCGCGGCCGTACATGCGGTCCTTGTCATCGATGCTCAGCGTGAACGGGTCCGTCGCCCAGCCGTCCGACTTGTTTGCGGGCTGCACATCATAGTGGCCGTAGACAAGGACGTTGACCTTTTTCGGGTCGTCTCCATAGCGCCCGAGGAGGCACGGGGGAAGGTCAAGGTGCTCGCGGCCGGGCTGCTTTCCAAGCTCCCGAAGCTCGACGGTGCCGCCGAGCGCTTTGATCTGGTCGGCCAGCCAGTGGCCCATCTGCGTTGCACCGTCAGCCTTAGCATGTAGTGGCACTTCTTCGAGCGCTGTCATACCTTGACGACATCCGGCCTTCTCTGGTCTTCCGAGCTGATACTGGGGATAGCCACCGCCTCCCGCAGCCGCTCAATGAACTTGTCTTGCAAGCCATCCACCTGCTTGAAATACCCATCGAGCTGCGGCGCCATCTTGGTGAATCGGTGATACAGGTATGGCCAGGAAGCGTCAGGGATGCGGTCTGGTATGTATCTGTCGAAGCGTGTGGGTGTCGCAACAAATCTTCGCACTGGTGAGGAGCAGAAGAAGTTTCGGCAACTGCTTGTCACGCTTATTCGCGGTGGATAAGCCGAAGAGTGCGTAAATCGGGCAGGTGCTTGTGTCAGAGCAAATATTTGGAGGGGTAAGCGGGGCATCGTCGAGCGCCGTATGCGAGACCGCGGATGACCGCATATTCATACGAGACAAACCTTCCATTTCCGCCACTGCCCGATGACGTCGATCCCAGCTCAATCATCGCGCCCATCCACCTTCACTCAGACCACTATCCTGACCTCACCCCAGGATACCTTACCAAACGCACCTTCAGGCCCGAGGACAACATGTCTCCCCAAATATCCTACACGAACTCGATATTCCAACTCGGCTTTACCTCGGCCCTCTCGGCCTACGGCCTTTACCTCTCCTACCAAAACATCACTCGGTTGCAGCAATATGAGAAGCAAAGCGAAAAGGCCGCAGAATGGTCAAATACAGCCGCGCAACGCTTGCATAAGACGAGGACGACGCAGACCAGCGGGACGGTTACAGTATGACTTCCTCTGCCATTAATTGATGCGCAAGATTGTCTGACTGACGACACGGTGTTTAGTTACTTCTGAGCTTCCTGGCCGCCTCGGCCCTGGTCCTATTTCCATCTAGCGCGTCTCCTACTGTGCTCCTCGCAACGTCGGTGGCTAGCGCGGCTGCGACGTTTCTGTCTCGCACACACATGGCGAATTTCTGGAATGAATCGAAGCAAACACGTATACCATTCGTCGAGAAATTCAACGAAGCGATCCGAGGTAGCGAGAAGGTGGTGTTGGTGCTGGGTACGCTGAGTATCGGCTGGACGGTGGCAGGGGCAGTATGGGCAGCAATGGCGAACGGGCTGCCAGGAGCATTGGGAGTTGCAGTTTGGGGCCTGGCAGTGGGGTATAGGGTCATGTATATGGTGCAGCAGGGGAATTGGACATAATGTGTGAAGGGTTCTGCAACGGCAGCAATTACGATCTAGCTCAGACCCTCCATCTCTCTGACAAGCCGCACACTATCCGCCTCCCTAACCCATTCCTCAATTCTATCACCCACATCCCCGACCAGTCGCTCATACGTCTCGTTTACAAAGAAAAGCGATGTGTGCGCCATCACCTCATCCATGCCCTCCATAAACACCCTAATCCACGTGGGATCCTTGTTGCCATCAGAATCTTTCGGTGGTAGCATGCAGAACTTGCCCAGCTTTTTAGCTTTTGCAGGGCCGGCGTCTTTTCCCTCCGGCTTCGTATGATTGCTATTTCGGCTATCTGTGGTGGAGAGTGTGTAGGATGAGTCGGTGCGATCGTTTGGCGGGGCTTGGCTCATGATTGTGCTCCGTGAGAAATCGTAGTTGCCATATGGGTTTTGATCATCGTGCCGGGGAGGGTGGTCGTCTCCCAATTGCATGGCTCTGAGATCTTCTTCAACTCCAGCCGGGATAGACGGGGCTTCGACTTTGTCTTCTGCGGGTAGTTTCCCATCCCGTATGTCCGCATCTCTTTGCCGCTGTCTCGCCTCCTCCTCTCTCTGTTCTGCCTCTGCCTGCCTTTGTTCTTTCTCCTTCTGCCTCTGTTGATCCTCTGCTGACATGTTCCTTGCCTCCACCTGCTTCTTTTCCAGTTCCTTCTCCTTTTCTTTCCTCGCTTTCTCCCTCTCTCTCCGTTTCTTTTCTTGCTCCTTATTCCATCTTTCTTCCAGCTTCGTCCGCTCATTGATGGTCTTGTTGCGTGACTTTACTGCCTTCTGATACACCTTAAGTGCTTGATCGTGCTCTTTCTCTGCAGCCTTGCGTTGGGCTTTGTCAGAGAATTGCATCAAATCCACGAACGGTGGCTCCTGGGGAATAGGTGGAATCTCGGGAAGATTTGATGGACCATCCTGTTCGAGTGACGAACCCTGTGCTGGGTTGACGGCCACCGGACTGGTGGCTGAAAGAGGCTCTTGAGGGCTGGCGGGTACCTCCTCGTCACCACGATGCTGCTGGATTTCGACTGAGGCTCTAGGTGTGTCTGCAATGGGTTCGGGATGTATATGTGTCATTTCCGGTTCCGATGATGCGACTGACGAACTTCTAGTACTGTCTTGGTACTGTGGCTGCTGGTCGGGCGGTTGTGATGCCGCAGTGGAGGTGCTCAGATCACTATTTTGATGCTGTGGTAGCAGGCTGTTAGAGCGTGATGGAGAAGGTGACTTTGGCGATTCGGGCTTCTTGGGCCGGCCGGTACTTGCAGTGTAATAGTTAACGAATCGTATCCGAGGGATTGAACGCGCTTGCGGATAACCCGACATCCTCTTCTTTTCGTCGTCCTCTTCCAACACTCGCACTTTGGCATATCTATCTTTTAGTTCCCGATAGTCGGCCATGGCGCCCCCAAACTCGAAGTGGGATTTTACGAGACCCTTGGTAGCTTCTCTCAAGCCATCTTTGTAATGCTTGCTCAGCCAATGCAGGCTATTCTCCCAGCCTTTCCGAACAGGTAGTTGGACATCGTTGGGAAATGCCGGGTTGTAGTTGGGATCCGATGGCTTTGGGTTGAAGATCGTGCTCATCCTACTAGGCCTCTTCTCGGATTCGGGATCTCCAACGATATCGTCCTGTGGTGCCGGTGGTGAGCTGAAGATGCTTCCCAACCCAGCCTTGATAATGCCAGGATGCATGCCCAAGAAAGGTACATCGAAGTTCACGATGCCAATGATGCGATGGCGGAAAGCTAGCGCAATATCTGCTGCAAGCAGACCACCCATAGAATGGCCAAGTAGAATAACGTCTGTCCATTGGTCCTCATGTGGAGCTAGCCTAGAGCTTTGTCAGTTTCGTTCTAGTTTATGAAGAGGCTTCGACAAACCATGTGGAGAAGTTATCTCTGGCTATTTCAAGCGAATCTCTTGACTTGTATCTCGGGTACAGTTTTGTGTGCACCACGTGAGAGTCCGCAAGGGTGATAGTTACGAGATTATGGACATGGGCGGGAAAGCTTCTGAAACTTGTCTCATTGCCCATAAAGCCATGAATGTACACAAGCAAAAGGCGTCGACGCCCTGTATCTTCCAAAGCTGGGTCTGGGACAAGTGATTGAGTAGATGAGGAGCGCGGGTCTTGCGACGACATGGACGTAACCGAGTATGGAGGGGGCGCATCGCTTGCTGATGAATCTCGCGGTGGGAGAGGTGGTGGTCGTCTCTTGTTCCCACTTGGAGGCGACGTCATAGTATGTGCAGGCGTTCAGGCTACCTTGAGGTTGTTGTGTCAAGTCCTAGTGTTACGCGTTCTAGATGGGATAGTGCGTGCAGAGGTAACTGGTAGCTGCGACGATTATCAAATTGGTGATTCTCATGAAGATTGCGGCACTTTACACCGTATGCTTGATTAAGTGAAAACTGGGAATGTCGTTGCGGAGCTTGTAAGGCACAGCAGGTAGGTCATGGAGGGGCAAAACATGTGGGGTAAACGCGACACCTCACGCAGCTGTGGGAACAAGGCAACACGACGGAGCTCATATTGACTAAATGCTCAACGAAGCTCAAGGCAGCGCAACGAATACACGCTCCTGTGGGCGCATCGTATGTACCTCCGATTCTGTATTCAATCCTAGGCATTAATGACATGTTTATATACGTCGCAGATTTTTAAAACATTCGTGAAGACGGACCGCATGACACTTAATCAATGGGATATTGGCTCTCCTTCGACTTCCCGCATGCAGCAATTCCACCGAAAAACCTCGTGATGGTCGAACTGTAAGTTGCAGACCCCTGTGTCGCTGAGATTGCTTGGCAATACGCCAGATGCAGGAACACGAGCCGAATAGATTGCAGAGCGCGACTCAATTTGTGCTCTGGCCCAACACAATTCATGCCTGGGTGTGCGACAGTGGCAGGTGCAACAATAGAATGGCAGCAGCTAAGAATAACAGCCTTCTCAACAAGGCCATCAACCAGTGTTCCAGAAAGCGGTTCGTGCATGTCCGTCGATTGATGGTGCGAGCGCCACTAATGAGACGGAACGGCAAGTTAGGATCTACAGCCCGACCCTAGCCGAGGGCCATCTTTACATGCGGATCCTCCTCGAAGTATGAGATCTTGAACCCCCAGAGTTTGTGCACCAGTTCATGAACGCGGCCGGCATTGGGGAAGACAAGGCCGTCATAATGAATTGAAGACATTATTCTGTGTTCACAGTACCTCTACTCGTGCTCTACGCGTGCGTGTGAACATTGTGTGCTGGTGGGTCCTTCTATATTTGGATGGGTCATCTCGCTTTGGAGCCAATCGCGACATAACGAGCAGGAGACGCCCCAGGCCGCTTTCTCCCGTGTCTCTTTTTGCTGGTGCTGCAGCGTGAGCTCCTTCCTCGACCACGACTCCGCTGCGACGTCGCCAATTCACCGGCCAGTGCTATCGGCCCCGGGAGCCTCAGGACAAACAGGAAGCCGCTACCACCGCCGCCACGCCTGGTCCAACCCTCGTTGCACCACGCACAGCAGCCACGCCGCCGACACGCTAGAAACAGCGTCCGTCACAGTGCCCATAACCGCCCACCCGCCCGCAACACGCGAAGACGACCGCGCAGCCAAATGCTGCCTTCCTGACCGCGTCAAGGTGTGTGTATACTGTCGTCGACTCCAGCCGGCCATGCCGTGCTGATCGTTGCCCTACCAGTCCACTCCTTCAGTCAGTCACCTGGCGTCCGTTCTTTTCTCGACATTCACTCGCTCGCACCCGCGACCACGTTCCATTGACTGGACCCTCGCATCGGCTGAAGCCTTTACGTCCCCTCCTTTGCATCGCCTACGACGCCCAGCCAACGTGCTACCCGCCCTCGGCCACACATGTTCCGCGAACAAATCGCATTTGCCACCGACACTCTGAGAGCATCGTTTGCGCACATCTAGCCAGGGCCCATATACACCCCTATGGAGACCACTGCGACACTGTCCCGGATATCGAGAGTCGATTCGCGATACCGCCATCGCGCGCAGAGCGTCCCACCGCACGAAGAACGTGAGCTGGAAGCAAACGCGGACGAGGTGGAGGCCAGCTTGGACGGGTTCCCGAACGGCAGAGACACGATGAGCAGAGGCCATCGCCTGTTCCACCGCCGCGCGGCTCGGGGTGCTACCCAGGTGGTGACGGTCGCCGTAGAAATCGTCGCGACCGTGGACACGAACGGAAATACGGTCGCGACGGAAACACGGGCGGCTGTGACGCCTCAGGACCCCAGTCCGCCCACAATGGTCGGCGTCGCAGCCGTGTCCGTGGCGCCAGCGCCCTCAGTGCCATCGCAATCTTCCCCGGCACTCCCCGCAGCTCTACCAGCTGCATCAGCTCCGCCTGCGCCAGCTCTGCCATCTGCATCAGCTCCGCCTGCGCCAGCTGTACCAGCCGTACCTCCGATGCCAACACCCGCTCTTCCTTCATTGCCTGTAGTCCCATCGGTGCCGCCGTTTCCCAGTGACCTGGTCGTCCCCACCGTTCCGGCCTTTCCGTTCCCATCAGGCGTTCCTCCTGCAGCCAGCTCAGGCTCCGTCATCCCGTCACCGGTGCCGACGGGTGGTCCCGAAAGCACTGTGGCCCCGTCTCCTGTCCCGGCTCCATCACTCATATCTACCCTGACCCCGCTACTAAACTCAACCATACCCAGTAAGTACTGCAGACGCAACCCTTGAATGAAGCCTAACCATCGCAGCCACTTACTCGTTCTTCTCAACCCCATCCACCATCTTGCTGGACAGCAGCATTTCAGCATCCTTCTCCGCTTCTCCCTCAGCGTCGTCGTCCCGAGCTGCGTCACCGTCTTTGGCAACATCGTCGAGCAGGTCATCGCCCTCGGTGGCCACAGTAGACGCCATATCTGCTCGCAGCACGGCAACTGCGTCAAACGCAGAACCTACAACAACAGCATACTATGGAGACGTTGGCGGTGGTGCGCCCGTAAATTCCGGTGCCGCTCCTGCGGCGACAACAGCAGCCATTACTAATGCGGATGCGGACACCAGTCCCGCTCCTCTCGAGACGCCGCAGGTGGTTGGAAGCGTTGTTGGCAGTCTCGCTGGTGCCGCACTCATCCTTGCCATCGTATTACTACTTCTCCGACGTCACAAGCGGAAATGTGGGGGTGCTCTTCAACTCACTGGCGACGATCACACCGACAACGTCCAATCTGTGAGACAAGTGCCCACCACCACTTTTGTCCCCGCTGCTTTTCTTCATCGCTTCTCAGGCATGTCGGGTAAAACAGCCTTAACCAACAGTAGCGCTGGTGAGCCGAGCTTCCAGCGGATTTCCGGTCGCAAACTACCGTCAGCATTCAGCGAAGGCATGACCTCGGATCAGGTCTCGCGTGGAGCGACTATCTCTGGGTCCACGTTCTATCAGGATGACCAGGGTATATACGGCAGTCCAGGCACCATAAAGGAGTTTGGCAAAGAGATCGGCGACACCACCATGGCTCGAGAGTCAGGGCAGATGAACATCAGGCCCAGTCCGGCCAGAACACCAGTAATACGCCACCCCGACGACGATGTCGATCCATTCACGGACCACAATCATCTCAGTCCACCACAGTCTCCCAAACCCGAGTTTCCGGCAAGAGGCACACTCGGAAGAAGTCTTCATTCTGCCGATGGTTCGAGAAGTTCGCGGTTCACGGAAAATGTTTGAACGATCTACCAGCCTTTCTTACACCTTTTGCCGTCGCTCCTGCATCTCATTATCTCACGACACGCATGAACATGCGTAGTAGTGCTTATTCCGCATTGTATCGACCAGTCCAGCATCTGTCGGCGGCCTTGTCTTGTATACCCACTGGATCCGCTCGACTTGTTCAGTTACTCACTACATACCGTCCTTAATATGACCGCATTGTCGCGGCTCAGAAGTAATGTCTTGTTGAAATTCCAGTTGTTGTCTTTCGAGTTACTTGTCTCTTTTCTTGTTCGCGGCGCACATGGTTGGGAGCGGCGCGTGGTTCATACCCCGGGTGCTCTTGATGGACAAATCCTCATTCCCTGACCTTGTTCGTATCGTCTGATCTTCGTGTACATACTACACTACGCTGTCTGTCCTGTGCTCAGGATTTGGAGACAGCTTTGTGCATATAGTCGCCAGATTTTCCATGTATTGCGGAGGGCGAGAGGTGTATCGGGGCTAGATGTCTCGTTTGTAAATGTCACATAGTGTGATAGGAGGAGCTCATAGTGGTGTATCCAAATGATCAAACGTCAAATATTTCAAGACCACTACATAGCTGCATCTACAAGGAGAAGATTACCATGTCCGCTTAACAAAACAACTCTTGGATGCATGACGGTTGGTCTAACATACTTCGAATCGCTATCAATTCCTTCGAAGACGTGTGATTGGTAAGCATCGCCCTCGTCAGCGTGCTTGAACAATCCACATGGCTCAGCCACAGCCGTGCATGCTGATTAAATAACTACCAACAAGCACTGCCTCACGATCAACAGCAAGCATGACCAGTCATACTAGCTCTTCGTAAGGCTCCCCTTCTATATATTCAAGCATCGCTGAATATCACAACAGTATTTTTTACTACATCTACATGCTCTTCGATCCCTCGATCTATCCGTACGTTCTTCGATTCCTCAACCTACCACATCTCAAACCTACAAATCTCGAACCTATAAAATTCCCTCCGCCATGGCCGCCCTTGCCCCAGTCCCTCAAACCATTGGCATCTTCCCGCAATTATTCGCCAAGGGTCCTGAGACGCTCGTTCTGAAAGAACACGTCCTCTCGTTCACTGGCGACGACTACAGCATCAAGCTCGCAAATGGCACACCGATCCTACATGTCAAGGGCAAGGTCATTTCGATTCATGGGCGCAAGAAGGTGTCTGATATGCAGGGCAATCACCTGTTCAGTATCATCAAGGAGCACTTTCATATCCATACGACATTCAAGGTGGAGGATGCGAAGGGGGCGAAGATTATGGAGGTCAAGAGTAGCTTCAAATGTAAGTATGAGAGATCGAGAAGTGTGGGATGGTGATGGGAAGTGGGAATGAGCTAATGTGGTGTCTGCAGTGATTGGCAGCAAAGCGACCAGCACATTTACCTCGCAAAATGGCACACAGGAAGTCCTCACAATGCGCGGCAACTTTTTCGACACGTCGGCTGACATCATTGACGAAGCGCAAGGCGGTAAGTCGAAAATTTCCCCTTCCTAGCCCCTTCAATCCTCCAAGAACCAACCGAAGTTGAAGCTAGCGTATGGGCGCTGGGCTCATGTATACAAACCTACCATTGAGTGGGTGTATTCAAAAGCGAGAAACTTTTGATTTAAAAACAAACCCTTCGCGGGTCCCTCCAGAAACCCCTATGCCGTCTCACCATCACCCTATCTCACGCTCCTGTCCCGTCACGCATCCAGTCCGTGATGCAAACTGAGTCTGTCTTAGGCATCGTGGTCGCCCGCATCAACCGTAAGATCCTCAGCGGCAAGGACATATTCCTCGGCCAGCAAACCTACGGCGTGCAGATCGCGCCTGACGTCGACATGGCACTGATAGCAGCACTGTGCATCTGTCTTGACGAGAAGAACAACGAACCTAAAGGCTAAAAAAAGACGAGCTTAACAAAGAAGGAAATAACCGTAGCGAGGGCTTTACCGCAGAAATTAGGAACGTCTGTAGCTGCGCGGAGAAGAGCTAGCGCTGTTTGTTAGTTAGTAATTTAATATGGCCAGGGCTATTCGGCTTGGTCATTCTAAGATATACCTACAGCGTTCTGAGCAGAACCCTCCCCATCCACATCCACTTGTCCAAATAACACGGAAATTTTATTCTAGCCTACCAAGGTATACCGAGCAGGTTCGGCCAGCGCCCGGATTCAGCCAATGCCCGGATTCAGCCAATGCCCGGATTCAGCCAATGCCCGCGGGGAACATGGAACACCAGAATCAACCCAACTTCAACGCATCACACCTCAGCCAATATGGGAGATATGGAGGCTGTGCTTGCAGCAATTGAATCACTGGAACCAGGAGAAGATTTTCAGTATTCAAAAATAGCCAAGGAGTATGGTGTAGACAGATCTACACTGTCAAGAAGACACAAGGGTTCTCAGGCCTCCTGTGCAAGCAATGCGGTCAACTAGCAGAAACTCAGCCCACAACAAGAGCAGGAGCTTGTTTGATATATTGAAGGACTTACAAGAAGAGCTCTTCCACCTACAAGAGAGATGATACAAAATTTTGCATCACATATAGCTAAGGAGGATATAGGAAAGAGCTGGGTTACACGTTTTATCAACAGAAATAGCATCTATCTCATCTCACAATAGACAGCTGGAATGGACAGAGTATGGCACAATGCTGATTCAGAGGCTAAATACAAGCTGTACTTTAATCTTCTGCATCAAAAGATTAAGGAATACAACATTAAGCCACGCCACATATACAATATGGATGAAAAGGGCTTCATGATTGGTGTTACCAGCAGATCAAAGAGAATCTTCAGCAG
>ML976185.1:14102-31302 GCA_010015635.1 Clathrospora elynae | reverse complement strand
ACGTCGAGACACCATACAACGAGACAACGAGACGCACTGGCCACAGGATACAGTATATAGACAGCATGGAGAGCCCTTATGGCTCGACGTGTTCAACTCATCAAGTGAAAGCAATACTACTGTTCTATCTTCAATACGCTTTGCAGAGAGCCCCTTCTACTGCATTCATATTGTCTCCCCTCTTCGATACGCTTGACAGAGAGCCCCCTCTGCTGTCTGTGTATCACCCCTTCGATCCTGATCCCGTTCATTCCAGAGAACCAACCTTGCATCCCCCGACTGTGTACCATACATCTAGCCTTCCAGCTTCGGTTGTACCATCCAGTCGGACGGACCCTCACAACACCCTCTTGAGAACTACCACCTCTATACTAGAGGGGCTACTGCCCCTCTTGTCCTCCCATAGTCTCAGACTCATATAGGACATTAAATAGGACATTAAATGAATACATACATACATACATACATGGTGTTCCGATGTTCTGCGATCGTTGCGCCGACGTGCACGGTAGCGTGGCCGGCCTAATCAGCGGCTGTAAAAAGATTCTCCGCACGCCCTACACTACAAACCTCGGTAGATACGCTTAAGGCTTCGGGTTTGCGATTCCGAGGTCATAGCGTATACATCTTAGGATAGATATAGCTGAAAGGATTTGCATTGGTTTGAAGTAAGCCGACATTAGGAGCGATCAATCATGGCATACGGACTAACTGCTTGTCAACAACTAAGCACTAGCCTTAACGCATTACCAGGCGTGTCCGTCTTAGATGCGACCCACCTCGTTGACGGTGCATCGATTGCTCTTCCAGGCCTCGTTCCTTCATGCGCTGCCTCCTCCGGATACGGCTCAGCCAAAGCAACCACCGATCTCTGCCGAGTCGTCCTGAACGTCACCACGAGTCCCTCTAGTACTAATCGCATTGAAGCCTGGCTACCAGACGAATGGAATGGACGCTTTCTAGCAACCGGGAACGGCGGTACAGGAGGTTGCATTGACTATGGCAACCTTGAGAGTGGGGCAAGCTTCGGCTTCGCAACCTTTGGCACGAACGGAGGTCACGAGGGACAAGCAGGCTACGACTTCTTCCTCAACAAGCCGGAGAACATTAATGACTTCGGATATCGCGCCATACATGTCGAAGCAGACACTGGGAAGCAAGTCATTGCGCAGTACTATGGCCAGAATGCGAGCTACAACTACTACTCTGGGTGCAGCACTGGGGGCCGGCAGGGATTCGAAGAAGCAATTCTCTATCCAGAAGACTTTGACGGGATTCTCATGGGCTCTATGGGAGTCGACTGGCTTCATATTGTTGCTTCGAAAGCGATACTTGCGCATCGCCTTGGTTGGCCCGATCTCAGCTCTCCAAGCTTTGTCAGCGCAGCGCAATGGTCGGCCATAGTTGCAGCGCAGATAACTCTCTTAGATCCTCTCGATGGTGTTACAGACGGCATCATCGACAATCCAACGCTTCACAACTTCGACCCTTCAATCCTCGCATGCGGAACCAACATCCTGAATTCCTCAGTCTGCCTGACCGCCGCCCAAGTCAATACTGTGCGAAAGATCTACCAGCCTCTTACCAACAGTTCAGGGAATATTGTTTACCCTTCATTTGAACTTGGAGTACCCACATCCGTCTTCTCCAACAATACCAAAGCTGTCAATGGGACGACTGTTCCGCAACTCAACTACGGTCTTGTTGATGACTTTTGGCGCGGTGCGGTCTACAATACGACTACCTTCTCTTCGCTGAACTTCACTACAGCAGATATGGAGTTCGCAGTGAATTTGAACCCTGGTGGGATCAACATCGCAGGTGGCTCGTCCCATGACGTGTCTGCATACCATGCCCGTGGCGGAAAGTTACTCGCATACCATGGCCGTGCGGACCCCACGGTAATGTCGTCGCTAGCAGCTCGCACTTTCCAACGGACGGCTGAACAGCTCAATCTTACACTGGACGGGATGCATGACTTCTTCCGCCTCTTCTACATTCCCGGGATGGGCCACTGTAGTGGAGGATTAGGAGAGTGGGCAGTAGGACAGCCGGGTGTCGATCGCCTGACAGGAGCTCAGTTCAATGACTCGCAACATAACATCCTGTTGGCGATGGTCGACTGGGTAGAGAATGAACGCGCGCCGGTCAGCTTGATAGGGACGAAATTTGTAAATGACACGTTGCAGGGAGGCACCGTGCAGAGTCAGAGAACGCATTGCGTATATCCGAATGCGAGTCGCTGGGACGGAAATGGTGACACGAAGAAAGCGGAGAATTGGGTTTGTCAACTGGAAGGTGTCATCTGATTCCGTCCTGTACTGCCTCCTAGCACATACGAGGGAAAATTTAGAAGTCGGGAACTCACGGACGAGAGGCTTGATAGATAGGGTAGGGGCCCAGAGTACTTCGCTGGTCTTTTAGCCTTTTTGTTCCTTGTGTTAGACACCTGCTATTTTCTGTCGTGTGTGACAGAGGGCAGTACAACTCTACTAAACGCGGTCATGAATCGTATTATTACAAGGAGCGAAGAGATGAATCCTTCGGCATAGAGGGAAACGTGCTCTCTAGTTGATAGCTAGCATACTTACGCAGTCAAACAAAGTTGAGCCGCCCAAGAGCACTACATGAAGGAGTAACACACGAGAGTGGTAAATAGTCATTAGCTGGGTCGTGTTTAGTTGAACTGACTCGACATCCGAAGTTGAAGTGTAAGGGAGCTGGGAAAAGATGCTCCGGTACCGTAACTGCGGGGTTCGGCTCGTTGTTGCGCGATCATTCGTGGACCCTTCGTGGATCCAGCTGAGCCGCACAACGAGATGTGCAAGCATTGCATGAATCGCAGCCGGCACTTGCAGGTGGGCGATCAAGCTTCTTCTTGGACACAACTAAGACTCGGCATGGGGTCTCGTTCTCTTGCTCTCCCTCCCTTCTTGCTCGTCGCTAGGTTTTCAGAAGCACCAACAAGATGGCATGTCAACAAGAAATCGAAAGGGGTGAGAAGGACCTTGAAAGGCTGTCGGTACGTGTGCAATATGATCTTGATACGCAGCTCTGCGGTCTAACATGAAAATCAGAACACCTCGCACGTCAACGCCGAGAAAGACTCTTTCGATCCCATCGCGACCCGAAATCTAGTCTGGAAGCAAGATTTGCGCATCATCCCTTTGGCTGCCGGGATCTATCTGCTTTGCTTCCTAGACCGGTATGTGCTAATCGGCGCTTTGGTATCATTATCCTTGACTTATGGTCGGTAACAGCTCCAACATCGGCAATGCGAAGACACTTAACGCCAACAAGGGAGAATCCCTTCTCCAAGAGGCTCACATGACCAACTACCAGTATACTATCGCTCTCATGGTATTTCTCGTTGCCTACGCTGTCTTTGAGGTTCCATCCAACTACTTCTTGAAGAAGCTCAAACCGAGTCGCTGGATCGCATTTCTCATGTTCGCCTGGGGAGCATGCACGATCGGTCTTGGCGGAGCAAAAAATAACGCTACCGTCACAGCGGTCAGGTTCTTGCTGGGCATGTTTGAAGCAGGTCTATTTCCGGGACTGGTGTATTACTTAACGTTCTGGTATAGGGCGAGGGAGAGGAGTATGCGTGTTGCTATCATTCTAGCAAGCGCGACGCTGGCGGGTGCGTTTGGTGGCGCGATTGCGTATGGGGTCGGGCATATGCAGACGGTGCAGGGTCTTGCTGCATGGCGGTGGCTGTTCATTCTCGAGGGCATACCATCGTGTGTTTCTTCCGTGGCGGTATGGTTCATCTTGCCGGACTACCCCGAGGAAGCGTCCTGGCTAACCAAACCCGAGCGCGAACTCGCTGTTGCTCGACTGGAGAGGGAGGGTTCGAAAGGTAGTGCGCCAGCACTGAACTGGGAGACTGCGAAAGCGACGATTCTTGATACGCGCCTCTGGGTGCATTACATCATCTATTTCGGCATCTCTGCGCCCTTCAGCTCGCTGTCTCTCTTCACACCAACGATCACGGCAGGGTTGGGCTACGAGAATCTACAAGCACAGCTCATGACTGTCCCGCCGTACGCTGTTGCGTATGTGGTCTCCATCATTACTGCCTGGTCATCGGATTACTTCAACGCCCGCGCGTTGCATGCCGCAATCCTATCCACTGTTGGCGCCGTCGGCTTCCTCGCATCCGCTCTCCTTCCCGCCGACGCCTATCACGCGCGCTATGGATGTCTCATTGTCGCGGCCAGCGGAGCCTTCTCTTGCATCCCACCGCTACTAGGCTGGCTGAGCAGCAACATGCACAGCACAGCTGCGGCAGGGCTTGCGATTGCACTCAATGTATCATGGGGAGCCCCTGGGCAGATTGTGGGAGTATGGATTTACAAGGCGGATGAAAAGGAGATGGGATACCCCACTGGTCATTGGACAAATTTTGGGATGTTGGTCATGGTCGCCATTGGGTGTGTGGGATTAAGGTTTTACTATCAACGAAGGAACAAGAGAATGCTACAACTGGGCGGGGACGCGATGGGCACCGTTAGGGAGTTTAGCTATTAGTACAGAGGCCTTGACGGAGCATCCTGGCATATCTAACACGAGAGCCTACACGATACCAAGGACCCTTTATATTTAGATAGGTCGACCAAGTCTAACGAAAATCCCGTGATCGATCTTCAGTTAGAACATTAATTCCAGTACCGCAAGGTAGATGACTATAATCACCATGTCCTACTTTTACCTGTTAGTTTCATGCCTCAAAAAGTGCTTCGTCGATATACATACCGGGTCTCTCACTGCCCGTCACGTTCATGCGGTCGTACTTTCCCCCCGCAGCCAGCCTAATCTCGTCGGGCGTCCACTTGCCTACTGCTACCTGCTTGCCGCGGTTGGACTTGAAATACTCCAGCTTTTCACAGGAACTCAGCACGTACTGGAAACGATCCGGTTGTCACAGTTTAGTCCATCCGGGATCGCAGTATAGAACGAGGGATTTGAGCTGTGGCCCAACGATATGGCATACCTTTGGTATAGCGGCGTTGAACGTAGGAAAGTCCGTCGACGTCATATGAAGCTGCGCCAGCTTCGGCACGCAACGAAAAAAAGCTTCAAGTATATCCCCGTCGGGGAAAGCCTTGAAACGCAGTGTTTGCAGCCCAGTCACCACCGCTCCAGTAAGACTCCTTAGCAGGTTTTCGCAGTTTTTTGGCCCGAGGTCAAGCGTGCGCATGTTGCTCCAGTTCATGAAGCGCTTCCAATCCTCACAATGCTTCGCCCCTAGATCATATTCGATGCGCGAGTTTTCGCTCTGCTGCAACACTAGCTCTTCAAGTGCTGGGAACTTGTCGGTTTCCTCGAACCGGAAGTTCAGGGGACCGACATCGGCAGCGCCATATCCTTGAAAGCGAGCCCGCGCTGCGACTGATCCGTGTTCTAACCTTACGAATCGTATGCGGAGAATCTTGAGATTGCCACCGCGTATGAGGAGGCGTTTGAGGTGAGGGAGTTCGCAGATACCAGCGGGGTATTGGAATTTGCAGTAGAAGATGCAACCAACGGTGATGTCAAGAGTGTGCAGCTGCGGCGACGACAAGAGTGCTTCGTCCAGTGGTATGCCCTGTCGGTTGTGATCTGTGAGTCTGAGTTGTGCAGATGGGTGTCCGCGCTGAAGACAGTCCAGCACTGCGCTTGGAATCTGGTACCCAGTGTTCCAGCCAAAAGATGAGAGGTCTTTGACGTTCCTCAAGACGTGCATGGTTCCTGGAGCGGAGAGTCCTGGTCTTCTCGTCGTAACTGTGCGATTGTGAGTTCTTAGCTACAGTATGCACATTGGCGTGATGTATACATACCTGCTCTAGTATAATGCGGAGTATGTCCGTCGGCATCTCAGGGAGCTTCATTTTCAATGTATCGATTCATTGGTTTGTATTAGCAATGGAGGAATAGCACAAGTAAGATGCTGGACAGGGCTTGAGCGATAATCCCTCATCATGGCTATATGGCCGATGAGCGCCTAATTGTCAAGCATTGAGGCTGTAAAGCACATAGCATTATTTACTGTGGCGTCGTGGCTGGCGTTGTACGTAGACACTCGGTTTGAGGCTGCGCCACATTATTGAGACTGTGGCGCGCCTTGAGCAGCAACCCCAATATAAGGCAGCACATGCGCCTTCCTGTGGAAATAATGCCTATCAAAATATGGAACCAGATAATACACAGTAATGTTGATGGAGACAAGAGAAGGTTGCAGACGGCAATCAAGATGGGCTGCGGATATTGGAAGGAAAGGGGTATGTTCTTTAGTATTGTCAAGTGTTATGCCAGCAGTGCTTCTTGCTCTTCTCTCGATATGCCTAAGAGGTAAAGTATGTCCAGCATACTCTTGGAGTTCAGCCGCGCGGGAGCTTGCATCTGCACCCTGGGCTTTGCGTGGAAGGCCACGCCGAGACCGGCTACGCCCATCATGGGGAGGTCGTTTGCACCGTCGCCGACGCAGATGACCTGGTCTAGTAGCATACCCTCCTTTTCAGCGATTTCAAGAACATGCTGGCGTTTCTTTTGCGCGTGGACGATCTCTCCTGTCAATTCGCCAGTGAGCGTAGCACCGTCTTCGGAGACGACAAGGTGATTCGCGAATGCGTAGTCGAGGCCAAGCTGTTGTCCCATCCAACCAGTCAAGGGCGTGAAGCCTCCGCTTAGCACGGCTGTCTTGAAGCCCAGTCTCTTCAATGCCGTGACTAACTCCTTCACACCCTCATTCAGTGTAATTCTTGGCTTCAGGGTCTCGAACACACTACTCGGCACACCCTTCAGCAGCTTGCACCGTGCGCGCAGACTCGCTTCGAAGTCCAGCTCGCCGTTCATGGCCGCAGCGGTAATGGCCGAAACCTCCTTGTCCACGCCAATGAGCGACGCAATCTCGTCAATGACCTCCTGCTGGATGAGGGTGCTGTCCATATCGAAGACGGCCAGCCTCTTGTACCGCCGGTATATGGAGTCAGCCTGGAAGACGCATTCGACGTTCCACTCGCGCTCGTAACGCGACACAGCCTCGTGTCTCCGCAACGTCTCCAGCGCAACCGGCGATGCGCTCGGCAAGGGGAATGTAACCTCGACGACGCGGCAAAACTTGCTTGTTTCTAGCCTCTTGCTCGCGATGGTGCTTTGCTGGAGGCCGGGGAGAATGCTGGCGAGGGTGACGAAGAAGTCGGTCAGGCAGCTCTGGCTGACGTAGCTCCCATAGAGGTTGTCGCGGGCGTTGGGCCCCGGTGTTGGCGGCTCGAGCGGGTAGTCCTCGATGTTCTCGGTGGGCACGGCGCCGTCCTTGAGCGCTTCGAGCGATGCGGAAGGGATCGGGTCACCGGGACTGTGTGGGGAGAGATCGGCGTGGGGGAAGAAGTGCGGTGTGTCGGCCTTGTAGAAGAGCGTTGCGACGAGGTGAGATGGGGAGATGTCGAGAGTGGGGGGTTTGGCCATGATGACGAATTAACAATTGATCAGGAGCCAATGCGGTATGGTTGTTATATTCGCCCGTACGTGCTGGACTGTGCTATGTTTGCAGAGCGAGGTATGCGATGGAAATTTGCGCAGGGATGATGAGGGACGGCGCAAGCGAGCCTCGGCTGGGCCCGATGTGGATTGCTGACCGGGACGACAAGCGCTCCTTCGAACATGATATCAACTCGTTCTTGGGACCATTGCTAGCGATACAACAGCCAGGTGTACTTTACGATTCAAGTAATAGGTAGTCCGCCATGGACACGTACACGCCCAAACCCGCTGCTATCCTCCAGTCCCCGCCCATCGACATCACCGCCCCATACGACGCTGCCTGGGTCGGGGGCAAGGTCATACTCATAACGGGAGGCGCGAGCGGCTTTGGCGCGGGCTTCGTGCAGAACTGGGCGCAGCATGGCGCGACCGTCATCGTGGGCGACATTAACGTGCAAAAGGGCGACGCGCTCTGTCGCGAGATTAACAAGCAAAGCACAGGCAAGGCGCATTTTGTCTATTGCGATGTGACGGACTGGCAGTCACAGGTCAACCTGTTCAAACAGGCCGTCAAGCTGAGCCCACATGGCGGTATCGACTGCGTGGTTGCAAATGCGGGCATCGCAGGCCGCGACATACTCCAGGAAGGCGCACACCTCGACGCTGCAGAGCCACCCCCACCAGATTTCAAGATTATCAATGTGAACCTCACGGGCGTGCTATATACCACCCATCTCGCCTGTTTCTGGCTGCCCAAAAACCCTGGCTCCTCAATCTGCAGCATCGATTCGAAGCCCTCTACGACCTCACCGCGCGACCGGCATCTCCTCCTGCTGGGCTCCGTCGCCTCTCTCGGCCCGATCGCCATACAGCCACAGTACTGCGCCGCGAAGCATGCCGTGCTGGGCTTGTTCAGGACCCTGAGGGTAACCAGCGGCCTACAAGGCATACGCGTCAACCTGCTCTGCCCGTACTTCATCGACACGCCCATTGTAACTGCGGGCGTGCGCTTCATACTCGCAGGAGGCGCCATGGGCAAAGTAGAGGATGTGGTTGACGCGGGGACGCGCTTTGTAGCCGACTCGCGCATCTTGGGACGAGCGCTGGCTGTCGGCCCAAGGATGCGAGTCCGGCAAAAAGAAAACGGCGAGTGGGAGTTGGTCATGCCCGGGTCAACGACAGAGGGCAGCATCGAAGCGGCTGCGTTCGAGCCCTACGCGGACGACTGGACGGATCAAGACCTGTGGAATCGCAACTTTGTGCAGTTGATCAACATGGTGCAGGCTGGTCGAGGCTGGATCGGATGGGCGCAGGACATTGTCAAGGCTATTCTCTATAGCGTCGGAATCGGACGATAGACGCTTCATGAGTTGCGAGTGATCAGTCTTGGACGCTAGTGGTGCCACCGGGATTATCGGAACGCTACGGACGACTAGAAGCGCATCAAGGGGTCAGGAACGCTATGGTGGGAAGATCCAAATGTTTTGCGGCAGTCGTAATACTCTAATAAAAAAGCATGTTCATGTATATTCATTCCAACCATTGATCAACCCAAAGCTGACCGATGTTGAGCAAAAGCCCATGTTGAGATACGGCAATTGCATTTCGGCACAGGGGCCTGATGACATCATAGCCAGTTGTGGGCCTCGGACCGCGCCAACGCGGGAGCTAATCTGGTGAAGCTAACTTGATAAACCTTGCACATGTAAAGGATGCCTGCATGCAGTGACGCCAGGTTTCGATCGACGCCACAAATTTGCGATGCACGCGTGCAAACCAGCATTTTGCGCGTTGGCACGCAGATCCGTTTACGATGATCCGGAGAGCTCCGCACTCGTTGGCGCCTTCCTTTGAGGCCTGGTCGCTGGTCCTCCGCTCTTTTCAAACTTTTACCATCGTTACACCATCATTCTCAGCATCTCGAACCCTTGGACGACCCACGTCGACACCACCGCTGGCGCCGTCTCAGTCCGCACACTATGGCGGACTCTCCCAAACATGACCAACATGTCATTTCACCGGTTGGCATGGTCCTCGAGGAACCCACCTTTCCGAACTTATCCGGCCGCCCAGCAGAGCCTACGGAAGACGTCAATCTCGCCCAGGGCGAGCTGAGCGAAGCATCCAAGACCCAGCTAGACAACTCCGCATCCTCCCGTCCGACGCAACAGCGTTGGGCGACGGAGCGACCCAAGCCCTCAGCGCGGCACTCATTGCTAGGGAGGATGCAGCAAAAGAAGCCCCTTCAGCCCCAAAGGTCGGCTACCGTGACGTTCGACCCGCACGCCTCCGAATCCGACTCCGACTCTTCAGACGACGAGAGACCACACACCAGTAAAAGTCTCGGCCACGACGACGACCCAACGAATCAAGCGCCCCGTAAACCACGCGAAAACAAGCAGGGGCCCCTTTCGCGCCTCAAATTCGGAAACGACCACTTTAATACAAAGGGCAAGATTTCCAAGGCCGATGGCCGCTTGAAGCTTAGTATCCTTGAAAAGGACCTTGACAGCGGATACGTTGCAAAGGCCCTGGGCGCAGTCTTGAAGAAGCATGGCAAAGATAACGACCAGAGCGTGAAGAGCTACGATGCGCGAGGCATCCATTCGGGCAAGATCGCGCCCCAGGATGATGAGATGGAGCACGACATATCGAGGCGGGTCAAGCTCAACATCGTCATCATCATCATCGGATCGCGCGGAGACATCCAGCCCTTCATCCGGATCGCTAAAATCTTGAAAGAAGACTACGGACACCGCGTGCGTCTTGCTACACACCCCGCGTTCAAAGACTTCGTCGAGAAGGACTCGGGATTGGAGTTTTTCTCAGTCGGTGGAAACCCAGCCGAGTTGATGGCCTTCATGGTGAAGAACCCCGGTCTCATACCCAACATCGATACAATCAAGGAGGGCGAGATTGGTCGGCGAAGAGCGCAGATGTACGAGATGTTCCAGGGCATGTGGCGTGCATGCATCAACGCCACAGACGACGTGACAGACAAGACGAACACGAAAATGAGTGAGTGCTCCAAAGTCAGCCGCGGTACAATGGCAGCTAATCTCACCCAGTGGGCGACAAGGCTCCGTTTGTAGTAGACGCCATCATCGCCAACCCCCCGAGTTTCGCGCCCCAGCATATCGCCGAGAAGCTGGGCATTCCACTGCACATGATGTTCACGTACGTCTCCTGTATTGCAGGCCCTCGAAGCAGTCCCGACTAATGCGAAGCAGATTTCCCTACACTCCAACTGTCCATTTCCCGCATCCACTTGCAAATATCAAGGTTACCAATGTCGAAGCCACCTACAGTAACTTCATGTCATACCCACTCGTCGACATGATGATGTGGCAAGGCCTTGGCGACCTCATCAATCGATTCCGCACCCAAGTCTTGCACCTCGAAGAAGTAAGCAGGCTGTGGGCGCCGGGCCAGCTCTACCGGCTCAAGGTGCCTTATACCTACATGTGGTCGCCAGGCCTTATCCCAAAGCCAAAGGACTGGGGTCCGGAGATTGACATCTCTGGATTCGTGTTCCTAGATCTCGCATCGTCCTTCACACCGCCAGACGATCTGAACAAGTTCCTTGATGACGGTCCTCCGCCAGTCTACATCGGGTTTGGATCGATTGTCGTGGACGACCCTGACGAGTTCACCAAACTCATCTTCGAGGCTGTAAAGATGGCCGGCTGCCGTGCCCTCGTTTCCAAAGGCTGGGGAGGCTTCGGGTCGAACGCGGACTGTCCTGACAACGTCTTCATGATTGACAATACGCCTCACGACTGGCTTTTCCCCCGCTGCAGTGCTGTCGTGCATCACGGTGGTGCTGGAACTACCGCCATCGGACTCAAATGCGCAATACCGACTATGATCGTACCGTTCTTTGGCGACCAGCCGTTCTGGGGTGCCATGGTCAGCAAGGCGAAAGCGGGAGCGCACGACTGCATACCCTACAAGAAGCTGAATGCTGAGCGTCTAGCAGAGGGAATCAAGCAATGTCTTACCGATGAAGCCAAAGAGAACGTGAAGAAGATTGCAGAGAGTATTGACAAGGAAGGTGACGGCGCGCTGAATGCCGTGCGGTCCTTCCACAGGTCCTTACCTCTTCGCGGAGAAGGTAGCATGCGCTGCGATTTTCTCGACAATCGGGTTGCAGCCTGGAAAATCAAGAACACCGATGTTAAACTTTCTGCTCTAGCCGCCGAGGTTCTCGTGGAGAAGAAGAAGCTCAAGTGGAGTGAACTGCGTCTTATTCGGCACTACGAGTGGAACGATTTTGGAGGCCCAGGCGAGCCTATCACCGGAGTTTGGGGTAGTCTAATGACATCCGTGACGGATGCGGCCAAGGGTGTGGGCGGTGTGCCAGTAGAGATGGGCAAGAGCATAAGGAAGAGGGAGAAGCTCAAGGAAAAGAAGCGCAAGATTCAGAAACGCAATGAGCACAAGAAGGCTACATTGGCTAAGGCGAATTCCCACCTGTCAGACGACACTACCAACGCCAATGCCAATGCCACCGAAACCACTGCCGAAAAGAAGGAACACGGCAGTAGTAGGCCGAAAGCGAAGCGCAATGAGTCGACGCTATCGAATATTTCAGAGCCAGAGGAAGAGCTGACAGAAGAGCTTGGTCGTGAAGCCGCCTTTGGGTTCAGGAAAACAGGCCATGCGATCGCTCGTTTCCCAATGAACCTGACTCTCGCCGTCACGCAGGGTTTCCATAACGCTCCGCGTCTATATGGTGATGAGACAGTCCGTCGACCGCCCCGCGTCACCGGTGTGCACTCTGGCTTTCGCGCGGGTCGCGACGAGCTTGTTTATGGCGTTCTGGACGGTGTTACAGGCATCGTCACTCAGCCTTACAATGGGGCCAAGAATAATGGTGTGATAGGCGCTGTGAGAGGCGTGGGCTTCGGTATTGGTGGCTTCGTGCTTAAAGATATTGCCGCGCTCCTCGGTCCGTTTGCCTACACGATGAAGGGCCTAGATGCGGAATACATGAAGCGCTATCAACCCACTAACTACCTGCGACGCGCACGCATTGCGCAAGGACAAAAGGAACTTCTTATGATTGAGGCGAAATCTCGTATCCCATGTATCGAGGAAACAAGAGAAGAAGAGGACAAGGGCGTGGAGAAGAGAGACCAAGTAGAGCAGAACGTCAGTATACGATGGAAAGCTTTGCAACAGGCTATTGTTGAGGAGAAAAAACGCCACAATAATGGGATCCTAGGTTCGCTAACAGGTCGCGGAGACAAGAAAGAGGGTCAACGTGTCGGGAGGAAGAGCACAGAAGTGGCGAAGAACGAGGCACGACGGTCGCAGTCAAAAGCGAGGACGACTCCTATCGCGCCTACCGACGCGCCTGCTAGGATGACTATGAAGGAACAAAGCAAAGCCATGGACCCTGGCAATGCAAGAAGAAGTGTCGATGGCAACGCGAGAGGTGGAGGAATGAACAGGATGAGCACCGCACCCATCACCACCCTTGAACGAGGAGAGCATGTCGATAGAGCTGCGCTCCAGCTTCCGCCTGCTTCATCCAGACTTCAGATTGCGGATCGTGAGGCGGTCAACGATGACTACACTCACTCGCTAGGCCAGGCGCATCTTGGGAATAACGCGAGAAACAAATCGGACTCTGAGCTCGTTAGCCCCATCGAAGAACACCCCGCTGGGGTGAAGGGAACGAACGAAGTACCGAGTCGTCCCTCAGCAGACGGGTCCGAGAGCACCAGGGTTGGAAGCGAGTCCACTGATTGGGCGGCGGTGAGACCAAAGGTGGAAGGCATGCATGACACGAGCAGGCCTCCTGAGGTCAATGTGTAGATGATGTATTGTTTTGCGCATAGAGGGGTGTTGTCGACCCTTTCACAGCATAGGTCAAAGCGGGTTCGGCATTATTACTGTTTTCTATTTTTGTTATTAATATCCCTACTACACCCAATAACCAAGATACCCACATGTGTACATTAAAGAATCCAACCCCCCTTGAAAATCGGCCAACGTCTTACTCTCTTCATACCTCCAAGTTATGAACAAGCTCATCGAAGACAGGATCAGCAGGCAACGGGAATCCATCGTTCCTACTCTCCGCATCACCCATCCTACCCGCCATCCACGGCAGCGCTACAAACCACGGCAGCGCCCTCAAAAATGCGTGCAACATCCATCTTTTCCATGCCGTGGCCGGATGCATAATGCCCGGAACAAAAGACGGGATCTTCTGGCTCTTCTCCACAAACGGGCGGAACTTCCTTTCGTACGCTTCGAGTGCCGTAGAAGGGTGGTCGCCGTTCTTCAGTGAGCTAAGTTCGCCGGCGAGCATGTACGCGCCGATTATCGCGAGCGAGGTCCCCATACCGGTCAGCGGTGTGGGACAGTACGCTGCGTCGCCTAGACAAACGACGCGGGCTTGCGACCAGCGGCGCATTTTGATCTGCTGAATGGGGTGAAAGTAGAAGTCTGGTGCTTGCTCCATGGCGTTCAACAACCTGCGTGCCTGCCATCCCACGTCCGCGAATTCTTTTCTCAGCCGTTTCTCTTGTGCCTGTCTGCCTTCCTTCGATGCGGCTTGCCACGCGCATTCCCGTATTAGGGTACGGGGCATGAGCGTGAATATCGCTCTGACAGTACCATGCGGATCTGGTCTTGTGCTTATAGTGCGGGACCCGAGGCCGATGATAATTTTCCAGAAACTGTTATCCGTACTCTGGCGCGGAACGGTAAAGTACATGGCGTACATGGCATACATGCCCTGATGCCCTATTTCAACATCTTCCGAGAGGAATAGGGTTCGACGAGGTTTGGACCACTGGCCATCTGCCGCAACCAACAAATCGTAGTTTCGCACTTTCCCGTTGCTTAGTTCGACTTTCACTCCATCATCATCATTCGATATCACTTCTCTTATCGTACTACCAAAGAGATATGTGATATTATAATGGCTCTTGGTCGCCTCATACAATATCTTGGCTAAATCCCCTCTCAGGATCTCGTACTCCGAACTCAGACTCGCCGTTGTTGCTCCATCTTTGATAGGGAAAGCAGAAAATGACCTTCCTACCGAGTCAACAAACTGGGTGCCTGTTTCTGTGGTGTTGAGAAGACGGATCTGGTCCATTAGGCCCATTTTCTTGATTGCAGTGATGGCGCTGCCTTGAATGTCGACGTTTTGGCCGTAGGGGAGGAGCGTGGGGGCTTTCTCGAGGATGGTGATTGTGTGGCGGGTGGTTTGAGAGGGGCGGGAGAGCCAGTAGGCTATGGTTGGTCCGGCGATGCCGGAGCCGCTTATGAGGACGTGCATGGTGGGCTTTGTGGTGGTTTGGGATGTGGGGAAAAGGTATTGTTGTGCTGGAGAGGTGGCGATGGTTAGTAGTTGAGTTAGTAGCGGGCATCGTCTTTCGTAAATAGTTAATTTGAACGCGGTTAGCTAGAGAGAGTTCGGGTTCGAGCCATTTTTCCTAAGAGCTATAATTTTATCTGAAAGCGGGTGTGGTGAACTTCGGGTGGGTTCGGGCATGCATCTCGGGCCCGAGCACATATACTAACTCTGGCAGCTCTTTATAGATAGTGTTTATCCTCTCACGAAGGTCGTACATGTACCGTCACTATGGCCGGCAATCGAGAAAACCGCGAGTAACTCCAGGACCGTACCACGGGGCCTAGAATCACTTATGTTTGCCATCTACAGCTCCGCCGTCATGTCTCTACAAGATGAAGAGTGCAAAGAGCTATTCGCCGAGCCACGCAGTACTCTACTATCCAAGTTTATTTCCGCCACGGAAACAGCATTGACGCGAGCCAATTTCATGGCAACTACGAATCTAGTGGTACTTCAGACGCTGGTTCTTCATCTTCTCTCGGTGCGGAATGTAAAAGAACCACGCGCTAATTGGACCTTGAGGGGTGTAGCTATTCGTATCGCCCAAGTGATGGGCTTTGAGTGGGACGGAACATATCTAGGCTTGCTGGCCTTTGAAACTGAGATACGTCGACGCGTGTGGTGGCAGTTGAAGTTGCATGACTTTCGAACAGCCGAACTATGTGGCCTGGTGAAATTTCGCGATCTTGACATGGGTCCCGAGAGGACCCAGTGGTCAACCAATGTCAATGACGACCAGCTCTATCCAGGCATAGATGCGCTCGCGGACGAGTCCAACAAGATCACCGACTTCGCTTTTGTTGCTTTGAGGTGTGAGATGGCCAAATTTGCTGCAGACTGTGTCGCCATATTCCACCGGCAAGGGAAAAACGCCAGCCAATGGAACCTCGACGTCTCAGCAAACGACAGGGAAGGGAGGGGAAACGCTGCCAAAATTCTTGAAGAGACTCTCGAAACAAAGTACCTCCGCTACTGCGACCTTTCGCAGCCGTTGCACCTTGTGACAATGCTGGTGACGCGGTATGGCTTAAACGTCGTCCGCTTCATGACACATCATCCACGAAGATGGGATAGCATAAAGCATACGCCAACCGATGAGCGTGACATGGTCTGGGGAGTCAGTCTCAAGCTCCTTGAGCAACACAACATAGCACTATCAAACCCACAGATCAAGCGATTCGCGTGGAACGCAGCATACTTCCGGCAATGGCACGCCTTCATTCACGTCTTGGATACTCTCCGAGCTGATCCTATCATGCCTGATGCGGAAAAGGTATGGCGAGTCATCAGTACTACTTACGAAAACACCCCGGACATGATTACGAACATGAAGAAGCCTATTCACGCAGCCATGGGCAATTTGTGCCTCAAAGCATACAGCGATCGCGAGGCTGCACTGCGGACTCAAAATACGTGTCTTCCGCCGACACCGAACTTCATCATGCAGCTACGCCAACAACGCGAGGTTGCAAGAGCCATGAGACAAGCATGTATTGCGAAGAACAGCCGATCAACCCCATCTGTCGGCCAAAGTAGCCGAAACGCACAGAACATCACCCCAAATCCGGATACCAGAATTACTCATGCTTTGGATGACGCAAATCCGACGGATAGTTCTTACGCCACACTTCTACCAGATGTTGCTCAGCCCGGGATCACTAGCGAAAGTGATCCATTTGGCTTCTTCAGTGGGCTCGATGACACGTATTCAGGGAATCTGAACATGGACCTCGACCTTCTGCTAGCTCAGGACTACAACATGGATGATACCGCCACTGAGCTTATCAATTGGAAACAATGGGACGCTTGGTTGGGCGAATCGAATGTTATGCGACCCTGAAGACTTCGAGCTCATTCCCAACACGCGTTGGGTTCAAAGGGAGCAGGTTAATCACGCGCTGCAAGATTGCACCGACTTGGACTAGTTTGTTTTCTATTCACTCAGAGAGCTAGTAAAAGCACCGGCGATCACCTCAACAACATCTGAATACGTTGTGCACAGACCGTTGCTAGGCTGCTTGATCTACCGGTTAATCTGGCCTAAGCTGGACCATATAGTTTTCGGCCAATATAGTTTTCGGCCACCCCACCAAATCTACTGCTCCACCTTTGACGCGTCGCAACCCAACCACCACACGCTTAATATGGATAGTCGCGAGCTCGCTATACAATCTGCTATCCGCGATCTCAATTCTGGTGTTTACAAAAGCCAGCGCCAAGCCAGCAAGGCCTACAGCATCCCGCGAACGACGCTACAGGCTCGCCTGGCCGGCCACCAACCCCACGCGATAGCTCATCACCACCAGCAACGATTGACTCCAGAGCAAGAGGAGTTTCTTGTTGAATGGATCCTGGACG
>ML976184.1:0-29675 GCA_010015635.1 Clathrospora elynae | reverse complement strand
GCGCAACCGGCAGTCCTTTGTTGCCTAGGCAAAGGAAACATACCGTTGTTCGTTTCTCCTTGAGCACCGATATGTATGTATTCATTTAATTTCCTATATGAGTCTGAGACTATGGGAGGACATGAGGGGCAGTATCCCCTCAGGTATAAGGTAGGTGGGTTTTCAAGAGGGAGAGGTCTCTGAAAGTACAAGGGATGATGAGGGTTTTGACCCTAAAGTGCAATAAACAAAGGAAAAGAGCAATGAAGGCGTTTCTGAGCCTTATGTGACGGTTCATGGGGTAATGACGTCTCATTTGCCACGTGTTGGTGTGGTGCTTCTTACTCCTTTTGATGAGCACCTTCTACCTTTAGCTGTATCATAGATACGTCGTGCAGAACAGGCCCTTCCTGTAGCCTGACAACATAAACAACAACGACAGACACATAGGAATACATTTTTTGATCCACAGCCTCCCACCCATTCGGCGCGGTCACACCTTCCCTTTAACCTGTATACTACACAACTCCGCACAGTCTCCAATTTCATTTGCAACCTCTCTCAGTTACTTGTTCTTTCCGATTTCTCGACATACCCACCATGGCGCGCAGCCTGCTGTTCTGCATTGTGGAGGAAGCTAAGCCTGTAAGTTATTTGCACTAGCCAGTTGCCCGAACATAACACGAAGTGCTAATACAAACGTTGTATTCTATCCGTACAATCCTGAACAAAGCGCACCGCCCATTTCTTCCTTGTCTAATCGCAAGAATGCCCGAGCGATGAGTCTGGCTTGAAAAGCGAGCTAGCCGGCGATGAGGCCTTTGAGACCGCGTTCGTTGGCGCTTCGGAGGAAGACTGTCAGAACTTGACGCTTAAGAGGCAGGATACGGCCATGTTCATTGAGCCAAACATCATCGGCATTGCGGATGCGCGCACCGCCAGAGATGATTATATCTTGATGCAGTGGTATCGAGAAGGGGAAGGTGAACACTGCCCACCATACGGTGTACTTCCGCCAAAACCAAACACTTGGTGGGACTTCAGAATCCACCCTGAACAGGCTGATAGGGTTATCGCTGGTCTCCACTTTGTGGAATCGGATGTGTCATGTCCTAGGTACTTCGGACGTAAAGAAGAGCTCACAGACGAGAACGGTGTGCTTGATGCCGCGAAGGCAGACCGTATGGTTAATGGAGATTGAGACCGTTTCTGGTGATGGAAAAGAATACGGGTGGCCATGGGTTGCTCTTTCTCTCGCATCCTTGCGGTTTCCCATCTCCGTTTAAGCAGAGCTCAGAGTACGTCTTCGACTCATCAGTCGCAGGCTCAGAATTGGAAGAACAAAAAGCGGAATGTGAAAAATGTGCAGCGAGACCCGTTTTGGTATTCTATCGTCTTTTCATGCAGCCATTCAGTCTAACAAGCGTCAGAAACGAGTCCCGACAGTGGAATTCGCCCTAGACTAAGTCACTGGAATACATTGCGGACCAGATGGAGCATGATGCGCCAGCCACTGCAACGAGGGAGATGAACGGACGTCGCGAGTCTAAACAGCATGCAAGCGTTCCCATTGATAAGGTTCGCATACATCCAACAGTGACCGAGGAAACCGTGCGCGCACCTGCACCCACCATACTAGTGAACGTAGACTGGATTTACCTGTTTCGGATAGTGACACAGCTGTTTGCTAGATCCTGGATACCAAGCAAGTATTTCTAGATGCTAACCGGTTGGAAGAAGATAAATGCAACTTCTTTGCTATAATGGACCCATCGTGCTCTCTCGTTTGACATTCTCACAGTCGTCATCAAGATCCACCCTATCCCAGGTCGGTAAATCAACCCTGGTAAGCGTTGATTTTTTTTTAGTGGAGAAAACTACAGATTCGGTATGTACAATGTAAATTGCAGAATGGGGTACGGTTGATTCAATTTGCAAGTAGATCCCTTCAAAATATTATATTTAATCAACTCTGTCACGGTTTGTGGTCTCTCTTGCCCTAACGTTAGCATAGTGGCACCTCACCTTTAGCGAGAAGGTGCTGCCTATTCCGCCCTAGTCTTGTTTATGGTCACTCACCTAAATATACCATCTGTAGTTTCATAAGAAAAATACTCCCTCAGTTCAATCCTTCAATATTCCCTGCCTACGCACTGCCCACAAATCCCGATAGTTATGAGCCCGGCTGCATCCTAGGATTGTTCTCATCTGTTACTGTTGTAACATCGCCCTATCAAGTCATCTGTTGCTATTGTGTTATTCTCACGACCTATCCTGCCTGGATCATCATCATACACGACTACAGCCTCTGCAATGGCTACTGAGTCTGATCTCGCTGTAACGCGAGATACAGTCATCCTTGACAAGCCAGAAGACTGGTTCAACTGGCTGTTTATTCGAATAGACGTTGCCAACCGCAATGGTCTCTGACAGTACATCAACCCTGATGTTGCGAAGGAGGATTATAAGGCGCGTAAGGCGAGATGCCGCTGTGACAGCCTGTACATGTACTGTTCTACTCACGAATCAACTATTGTTGATCATTCGTACCCATTTGGCTGCATGGCGCAGTGGGTGTCGACCTGCGTCCTGACAAGGATCTCCCTAAGCTGACGGAGTCTTCTAAGCCTTAACTTATTGACTTCAAGACTAGAGCTACCAAGCTCTCTGACCTGACTGCTGACGACCGTGTAATGGGCCAGGCCCTGGAAATCTCGGCAAGGCCTAGGCATAAATGGGATCCATCTATTCCCTTCTCGTTTTGGTGTGGTAACAAGCAAGACACACCGAAAACTCGTCAGTGTATCTTCATAGCTCTCTATCAATTCAGTCTTGTTACTAGGCAACTGCATGCTTTGCACAGCCCTTACATTGTAACTTTGTAATAATAGTTGCTATATGTGGAATGTCGTGGATTCTTAGTAATTCATAGAAAGAGAGAGAGAGGGGGGGGGGGAAGATTCTGTAAGTGGCAGAAGAAGGTTTACCCGTATGACAGGGCAACGCCAAGTGGGTCTCGTCTTCTTAACGTCTTGACAAGTTCTAGTTGTATTAAAAGATTAATATGGACATGTTGCAAGTCAGAGCAGCAATGCATACTGCAAGCAAACGAGATGACATGTACAATAGAGGGAGGCATCATGGAGATTATGTGATCCATTCATTTACATAGCCTTTGCTCCACCAGCCCACCCGCCCTAGATAAAGCCCAGGGAGAGAGAATGCAAAGTGGTGTAGCATTCCAGTATTTTCCACGCCGGCTCGTATCCAAGCCGAGCATCCGCATCCCTCTCCATGTCCAAAGATCCCAGAAAAAACTCCATCGCTGGCTAAACTTGCCAAGCGAACAAACACACAAGGAAAAGAAGGACTGCGACCATGGTAATGGTGATTTGCCTCAGCGCCGAAGACGTCGCTCATAACTCAGTGAAGAAGGAGATGAGATAGTAGATGTACAAGCAGTGAGTGTAGCAATGTTTGGTAGTGCGATAATAGCGCAAGGAGTGTGAGTATGTGGAGGTCGGAGGCGGTACTAGAAACTAGGACATTACTTTGTGTAACTCAACGCGCATTAACCTCCACAAGCGAATGTAGGCCGTGAGCTATGAAGGCTTGGCTGAGAAAAGAAACGTAGACCCAAGGAGATGCTGACGAAAAGAAAAAATATGTTCATGTTGTGTGCTGTGTAGACCGTTGACCGTTTGATTGGTGGCGTACCAACACATGTCTTCTGCATGGATTACAAACGCGGGTCGTTGTGGTATGCAGCATTTCAGGAGGTCAAACGCCTGATGTTGGTGGCGTAGGTGCCCAGTGTTGAGGACGGGCGATCCTTCAGAAAAGACATTGCGCAATCTCCGATGGCCGAAGCCACAGAGCCTGGTGTGCGCGATATTATTTTCAATGGATTCAACCGACTGACGGACCGAAGTCCGGAGCGGTTGATATGTTGGAAAATAAACCTCAGAAGCGTTGTTATTCACAGAAAGTCCCAGATACTGCGAACAATGGGACTGCCTCCTGTCTGGACAGGACTTCGAGGGTCAACAGTAGCTTTCTCTGGAGTCCATTGCCGTGGCGGCGGTTCATCCCAGACGTAACTATTTCGTCCGTCCTTAATGGTTTCGTTCGACGATACAGGGCTCGTGTCATCGACAGGAGAATGTACTTCAAAGTGGAACGGGTTTCTTGTGAACTCTTCGGCACGTGGTGACATCAGTGCATCGAGGTCATCTGCAGCGTGCTGAGCAACTGGTGGCTTAGGCAGCTGAGACTTGATTTCTGTCTGCAGCCTGTGCAGTTTCCGTTGATCGCGCATGTTAGGCGAAGAGAACCTGGTCCTAATGGCTTTGGCAGGAGTCGATAAGAAAGCGTGACTAGGTGATTGGGGTGTGGCCGGTGCTGTTGACAGAGATGCTAGAACAGGTGCAGGCACCTGGGCGGAGATTTTTGGTGTCTCTGGGGAAGTAATGACGCTGTCGACGCGTACTTCAGCTTCTTCATCTTGCTTTGCGGAAAGACTCGAGGTCGGGACTGGAGCCGGGGAAATTGGTTGCGTCTGCGCAGTACCATCTAATGATGCAAACCCGTTAAAGGTCTGATGCGCAGGCGGTAGAATCGCTTGGAACGAAGGACGTCGATCTTCGGACTCGGCGTTCTTGATTGCTGATATGCTGGGTCTACCAAACAGGTTGAAGCCGGCTCTGGTGGGAGATGTTAGTCCGAATGGATCTGCGTCTGCTGTTTTGGGTTTCAACGGAGTCATGTGGAATTCTGTTCCCCGTGGAGACTTCAACTCATCGTCGAGTGAATTGGCAGTGCCGCCAAAGAAATCTTTAGGGAACTGTGTCGCAATTGGTGATGAAACTTCGGGTGATTGGAATGACCTGTCGTCCAATAGCGCATCGTTCGACTGTGTCGATTGACCAAGCTCGAAAGAGGTGGCACGGGGCGACAAAAGTCCGTAAGATTCATCAATACCGTCGCTACTCAGCCCGTTCATATGGAATTCGGAAGCCCTTGGCGACATGGGCGGCGCTGAGAGATTCAGTGCTTGTGGAGCCGATACCGAGGGTTCGCTGTCCAGATCATAGCCTGTTGGCCAAGGATTATCGAACGAGGCTTTGATTGGTGACATGACCTCCGAATCGTGATGTTGTTCCTGAGAATTCAAGGAGGGGATATTGAAACTTGCTACCGCGGGCGACCTCAGGGGGTTATCGAAACCGGATACTGCGGGCGATCTCAAGGAAATATTGAAGGTTGAAACGGCGGGCGATCTCAACGCCCCGAAGCCTAACGGCCGCAATGGTGCGAGATGCCTTTCTTCCATGCCGGATGACGCGTCCTCATCATTGCTCTGGTGTAGCCTCAGTGGAAGTTGACGTGAGAAGTTGGGGACAGAAAGAGGGTCCAGGGTAGCGTCCTGAGGCCGTGCATCATCGCTATCGGAGGTGTCTTCGGTTTGGATGGTAGGTACGTCATCGTTGGTTATCGATAGCACAGGCACGACATGACCTTTCGGATCAACATAAGGTGTAGCGGTAGGTGCAGGCCGCGGAGAGAGATTGAAGTGTGTTTGACTGCAATCCCAAGAACGACGGAAGTCAGTGATGAAGGTGCGAGTGGGTGCTGACAGTGGGCCCGGTGAAATAGCCATGATGTTCCCGGTGCTGGCTCGCTGCATACTGATGTCGCTGTCAGGAGGGAGGGGAGCTGTCTGGGGGGTGCGTGATCCTGACGGAGTCTCCCTTTCATACGATGAGTGCCTGTTGTTGGTCCCCGCTGATCTGGCAGTCGGAAGGCCAGCAGATCGCCGGCCGAATCCTTGATTGTGGTACGAGCGGCTCTCGTTCTGTCTCAGCAGAGTGTTGCGGAACTCCTGGAGTTGCATGATTAGGTTCATGTTCGGCCCAATCCATTTGCTTCGTTTCTTGGCCGCGTCGTAGGCTTCTTGTACACTCATCTGCGGATCCTTGAATAGACCATAGGCAACGACCAAACTGGCAGAACGACTGACACCACATTGGCAATGAATGAGTACACGCTTCCCCTGCTTTACCCTCTCGTCTATGACCTTGACCAGCTTATGAAGGTCAGGGACAATATCAGTGTTGTGTTCCCAAGGCATGTGGATGTACTCTGGCGTCCTGTAGGTCTTGCCGTCAATGACGATCTCCCGTGGCTGTATAGTCTGCATGACGGACATGGCTCTGGGTGTGGTCGGCGAGTTGTCTTGCATACCGAATGAATGCTTCGGCCGCTGTGAAAGAGTAGCAAAGTCGACATGCTCGGCTGGCGGGCCGTCTATGCGCCTGGCATCGATGTCCTTTTGCGACTGCGCAGTGGTTGATGTGAATGGATTCTTCACCTCGCTTGCAACGTTGATGATGCAGTCAAAGGTAGTGGCCTGCTCTGCGGTAGGTTCGAAGTAAAGGTACACGCCAGCCTCATAGATGCAGATGGGCCCGTTCGGGTATGCTGCCGGCTTCTCTTCCCGCGACTGAGGGACGTCAAAGTTGGGTTCTTGGTCTTCCTCCTCCTCCATCTCGAACGGCACTTCGGTTAAGCCACTTGGTTTGGACACGACAGGACGCAGCGGAGGAAGCTGCATTCCACCCAGAGGATTTTTGCTTGGTGAACATAGCGGTAATGAAGGAGAGGATTGGAAATGGCGCAGCACTGGGCGGTTGAAGGATGGTGTTGATGGAATGAGAAGCCGTACTGGTTTGTTGTCGGTAAGGCCAGGAGTCGCTATCGTCAAGCTCAGGTTCGAGGGTCGTCTCTTGGGCGGTGTCGGTGGCTTGATGAAGAGCGGCGATGGTGGTGCTGAACTATTCCTTTCTTTTGGGGCCACTGCAATGGGAGCTGGGGTGTGCGCGCGTAAGTTGCCGAGGGACGAGGCTGTGTTGATACCCAGGTTCTTCAAGTTCCTCGGCTTCTTCGCAGATGTTGTTGGGCGTTGCAACTCAAAGAAGTTGGCGGGGGCCGAGTCTGCAGAGGGCGTGTCCGCTCTCCTGGACCTGAAGTCAGCTATAAATGACAACGGCGTGGCTGTCTTGGCAAGAGGTGACTCGGGGGAAACGCCCGGTGACGGATCGGTGACCGACGACGAGTCCATGGTCGAGATGGTGGTGGTAGGCGAGTTGTCGGACGAGGTTGTCGAGTTGCTGTCCCGGCTGTCGTTGTGAAGGTGGAAGGAGGAAAAGGGCGCGGCCGTGTTGGAGTTCGGGCTGGTAGCAGGCCGTGTGACATTGCCGCCGTTTACGTCTGCATTGCCCTTGTTGTGGAGCTCTCCTCCAAAGACAGAGCCGAACGAGGGCATCGGCATGAAAGATCGCGCGCTTGTCTGAACCATACTGGGTCGTCGCGTGCTGGTGGGTGTTGCCAGTCTTGGGGAGCGACTGCCGGTATCACTGGGCCAGCGCGGTGCTTGCTGCGCGGTGAATGTCCGCTCTGGCTTTTTGGAAGAAAGGAAGAGAAGGAAGAATTAGGTGTAGAGAATACGCTGTTGAACGAAGGATTGTCAGCTGTGTGCGGTATTGCGGGCAAGGCAGACACGGCAGCCGCATGTGTTTCGAAACGTGTGTGGTGTGATGGCAGCGACGGTGACCTAGACAGACATGCCAACACAGCCGGACGTGGAGCGGGTAGAGAGGCACGGGGGGTGGAATTGGGATACGGGGAGAACGGGCACCACGCACCTGTTGCTAACTGCAGAGTGGTTTGCTGCGAGAATACCAGATCCTCGCCTAAGCGCCTGAGGGAAGGAGCGACTGGGCCGGCGATGCGCCTATGCCTGGGTGGGTGGGTGCGGCGCGCGGTGAGAAGAGAGAATCGACGCGGCGCTGCGGGTCCTGCGTGTGGGCGGGTGCAGCTGCGTGAGGAAGGCGCGCTCGAGGTTGTCGCCGCTTGCGCCTGTCGGTTGTTGCGACACGCTGTGGGAGTGCTGGGCGTCGCTGAGGTGACCAGCTTGGAGCGGACGAGGGAAGCCGGTCGTGTGCAGAGCCGCTGCCGCCTGGGGGGAAGGAGTTCGTGGGAGCGTGGGAGCGTGGGAGAGGGTGGAGAGGGTGTGTAGAGGCGGCGTGCACTGGTGAGGCCCTGGTGAGGCCCTGGGGATGGGGGCAGGCGAACCAGAGCGCTAGTGGCTCGCAGCGCACGGCTGGTGGTTGCTATTCCTGGACGTCGGCGCTTGCACAAAGCGCAGCTGCGGCCACTCACACGCTAGGAAGGGGAAGCCGCCTGAGGACGACACGCGCATACATCACAAACAAGAATGCATACAAGATGCCTAAGGCGCCGCTTTACTTGTTTGCGGTGTCAGCGCTCTTTCCTGCGTGCCATCGCCTCACAGCCGACACTCTTCTTCACCACGCGAGCTGGCCTTTGTTCCCTGGACCAACCTAGAAGTAGACCCCTGAGGCAACAGAGACGGCAAAGCCCAGACGAGAAGGCCAGACGAGGGGACATCGGCGCTTGGGGTCCAATACGACTGCATCCCAGACAGATTGTAATCAGTCTCCCACCTGAATGCAGCAGTCAGCTTGAGATACTTATCGCTACAACACATTGCAGCTATCATGCAGTTGTTGTCGCTCTTGTCAGGCTGCTGTGCGAAGCGAGCCCGGCATGTGCCAGCGGCGGGGTGAGTGCCTTCTTAGGCACGCCAACAATCGGACAGCAAACATCTCTGATGTGAAACGCACGATGGGCCGAGGCTGATCATTTGATAATGATTGGACCCACCCGTTGGCGGGGTGAGCAGGACGACGCACCGCGTAACATCATGTGAGCTCCCTCGGTTTCATGTCTTTCGCTGGGTTTCGCCGTCTTGAGCCCTGCTGTGCGCAACCTTATCAATCACAACTGTGTAACCTTCTTCAGCATGGCCGATGGGCAGAGCCGCAACCGGCTGCTTATGCGACAACAACCCTCGTCCGTCATTTCTCGTTCCCGTCTGTTTAGTTGCTGGTCCTTTCATCAGTCGAAGGCGCCGAATGCGGTCAGGCCGGCCCTGATGTGTTTCAGATTTCTTTCACCTTCCGCATGGACCAGAAACCCGAAAACTAGTCATCCATCCCTGTGAAGATCCTACGACTCAAATCGCCTCATCTTGTTTGAGCACGTGGTTTCGAGATCGGAAGTGTATCACCGTCGACCATAAGGCTTCCAGACTCGACGTGGCCATCGCTCCCACGTAGATGGGACGATTGACTGACTCGCAGCATCCAACGTCTCGAGGTTCTGCATCTTGAATCCACCACCACGCTTGAAGGTCGGGAGATCAATCTGCCACTATTTGTCAATTCTATCCACGTCATGAAATTTTCTTAGCTTCCAGGCATATAGCACACACACGACATACTACCCACTGGTCAGCGGGTCGAAATACACGTTCTTACTCTTCGCTTGCAAAAAGCGGTCAGATGCAGTAGACAGGTATATCCCGGAGGTCGAGTGTTCCAGGAAAATCATTTTCTGCGACATCATCATACAGCAAATAGTAATAAAAGAGAGACAGACTTACTTCTGGAGGTGTAATGAGAGCAGTAAGTGGGGTGTTAGGCGGTTTGAATTTGCTTAGGTCGCCAATTGAGGCGTGCTTCCTTTGTTCCAATGTTGCATCGGGTAATGTTGTCAAGTATTCAGTGGGGGCCGAAGCTTGAATCGAGCTTCAGCAGACCTTCGCCTCGTTTCAAGAACTATAATATGATGTATGAGCACCAATGCCATTCCATCGCTCAAACAGGCCTGAAGTGCAGTGATGGTACCGTCGAGTTTCGAAATATGGCGGAGGGCGAAGTTGCCTATTGTGCATGAAACCTATATTAAAGCTAGCTATATAGAACACATGATGCATAGACAATTATTAAGCTGTACCATAGTAGCATCAAATATACACCATCGCTTAATACAACAGCAAGACGAGTGCAAGTTGGCGAACAGCTCTTAATGATGGCACGTGACTCGAGATCCTGCGCTTACCATATCCGGCCACTCGCCAAGAGTTTTCGGTTAGGTCCACCCACACGATTTTCGACAGCGACGAACCTCATCTTTTCGCGACAACTAACCACCAGGTCAACCCACAACAGCCACCATGTCGAGGCCTACCGTCACCGTCGTCTCCGCCAAGGGCGAGTCCACCTCTGACACCGTCACTGTGCCCAATGTCTTCAGGGTGAGTTCTTCGCAGTTCGCAATTCGCAATTTGACGCAGACGCAATTTGAAGGGGCAGGGACTGAGAGAGACACAACGACGGCCGAATCAACGCATACATATGAAGAGATTGGCAGGGCAAAAGATACTGGGAGAATGGGGTGAATGCTCGCATTGAGCCCGAACTCTCCAGGATCGCTTCGCACAATGGATGCTCGATTTGGCGGTCGCAGAAGTTTTGCACTGCTCTGCATCATCATCTAGCACTCTCAGTCTCTGGGTCCTATGCACGCCCTCTGCTGCTCTGCTAGCCTCTAGACCGCCCATCCATCACATATGGCGCATCCCAAACACTTTGCTGACCTCCAAATAGGCACCCATCCGCCCGGATATCGTTCACTCAGTCCACACTGGCATGAACAAGAACCGCCGCCAGCCCTACGCTGTGTAAGCCTCCTCGCACGCCGCGCAATCGCTCGATCTAACAACACCCAGCTCCGAGAAGGCTGGTCACCAAACTTCTGCCGAGTCATGGGGTACTGGTCGCGCTGTGGCCCGTATTCCCCGTGTCTCTGGTGGAGGAACTCACCGTGCCGGTCAGGCTGCGTTCGGTAACATGTGCCGCTCCGGTCGCATGTTCGCTCCCACCAAGGTCTGGCGCAAGTGGCACCAGAAGATCAACCTGAACCAGAAGCGCTTCGCTACCGCCTCTGCCCTCGCTGCCTCAGGAAGCCCCGCTCTCCTCCTCGCCCGCGGCCACCACATCAGCTCCGTCCCTGAGGTTCCCCTGGTCATCTCATCGACCGCTTTTGCCGATGGCGCCATCAAGAAGACCTCCGCTGCCGTTGCTCTGCTGAAGGCTGTCGGTGCCGGTGGTGATGTCGAGAAGGCGCGCAACTCCCGCAAGGTCCGTGCTGGTAAGGGTAAGATGCGTGGCCGCCGCCACAAGCAGCGCCGTGGACCCCTCGTCATCTACAACCCCGATGAGGATGGCAAGGACCTCGTCCTCGCTTTCCGCAACATCCCCGGTGTCGAAACCTCGTCCGTCTACTCGCTCAACCTCCTCCAGCTCGCCCCTGGTGGTCATCTCGGCCGCTTCATCGTCTGGTCCTCATCTGCTTTCAGCGCGCTCGACAAGATCTACGGCTCCACCACCGAGCCCTCAGCGCTTAAGAAGGACTTCCTCCTCCCCTCGACCATCATGAAGCAGCCCGACCTCAGCAAGATCATCAACTCGGATGATATCCAGAGGGTCCTCCGCCCCGTCCGTGGCGGAGCCGTTTCCAAGCGCGGTGTGGTACAGAAGAAGAACCCGCTCAAGAACTTCCAGGTACAGCTCCGTCTCAACCCATACGCTGCTGCCTTCGCAAAGGAGAAGCTGGGCCAGAAGGCGATTGAGGCCAGCAAGCCCGAGCCCATGGCCGAGAGCTTCTACAACCGCCTTGCCGAGAACTAGATAGTGTGCTGATGGATGGTTCATGATTTCCTATGGTGTCTTTCTTTCTGGTGGGATGGACTATGATGGATGGCTCTCATGACGTAGCTTCATACAATACCTCAAGAAGGCTGCCCCCTCATTTGATTTGTTTGTGATTTCTGTCTCGACGTTATGCTCACATTTGGGCTGCTGCAAACTTCCTGAGATGTGTTTTGACGCCTGTTGAAGGGCTGAAAGTCCTCGATATGGCTATGAATATGCATTCCTTACGCCGTCGTTAGGCATAGCTCCCACGAAGGCTTTTGTAGAACCAAGCCATGTCTCTGGGGAAGGGATGTTGAGACAAGGAACGAATGTTGCGGAAGAAACTGGTTGAGCGGAGCATAACGCCTACCAATGCGGTGGAAAAGTACGAGCTCACCTCGCGCCCCAAAGATCAAACGCACTCAACGGAACAGCCTCCTCCCGCCCGTCCTCGCCATGGTCCTCTCCACGCCCTCCAGACTCATGCCCGTAAACCCGGCACCCCCTCCCTCGCGATCCCTCTTATAACGTCTCAGCGCCTCGCGCAAGTGCGCGGGTGTCAGTGGGCCCTTGTCCGCCGCATTCAGTCGTTCCTCGAGCGTAGCGTCCTTTGCAATCTCGGTCCAGATGCCTTCTGAACGATCAAGTTGGTTTGGGTACATGCCAGAAGCTTGGATATCCGTGTTGGTGGGCCGGTTCCGATGGTCCTTGATGTGTGCGCTCGGGCGGCCCAAGGTGGTGCTCAGGACGGCGGGGGGCAGGTTGGGGTTGGGCAGATGTGTGCGGACGGCCACACATTCGTCGCGGACGGAGAGGGCGCGGTCGATGAGTTCGCCGATGAAAGTTTTGGAGTAGGATGTTACTGCGATGATTATGGGCTGGGGGACGGACTGGGAGAGGGTTTGGTTGACGAGTTTGCGGACGGTTTCGCGCTTGAGGCGGATGCGGCGATAGGTTGCGTAGCGGTCTGCTTGGAGGGGGGTCATGTAGTCTTCTAGCATTCTGGCATGGATATCACGGTTTAGCTTTTTGCCCATGTCTTGGGCGCCATGTGGGGTGGGAAAGGGAAAGGGACGCTACGTACCGCTCGTGAACCTTCTCCTGCGCCCTCCGCGCCTCGTGGCTCATACCGCCTTCTATGGCCATGCCGACCTCGTCGCCCATCTCGTCCTCGTCTTCTTCCTCTTCTTCCCCCTCACCCTCGGCTTCTTCACCCCCGACATCCCCGTTTACGGCACTCCGCCCGTCGGCACTGCGTCCCTTGCCGCCTCGTATACTCGACCCAGCAACACTTGCACCGTCCCCGCCCTTTCTCCGCCGCTTCTTTCCCCCTCCAACGCCATTGACAACACTTGCCGTCAAGTTACTCTCGACGGACGGCGAGCGCGAGTAGCGTGGTGACCCGGGGACGGACTCGACGTCGGGGGAGAAGGCGTTGCGTAGGTTTGAGGGTTTTCTTTTCTTCGCTGCGGCCGAGGAGAGCGATGATACGCTTGCTCGTTTTCTGGGGTTGGGTATATGGAGCGATGAGATGTGTGGCGGTGAGGCCATGGTGATGGTTTAGTTGCTCAGACCGCGGTATTATGGTCGCTGGATGGTGTGCGATATATCGGGGTAGAGGCGTGGGTAGGGTGACTCTGTGGTTGTTGATTATGGGGAGTTGTCGATTGACTGGGGAAGACGCGATCGAGCTCGGGGACGCCAAGGAAATGGCCGTAGCGCGTCTTTTCGTTCCGGCTCGGAAATGATTTCGTCATCGATGGATGGGTAAGAAGATGGGCTATTTGCTCTTATGGAGCCTTTGCAGTCGAGACTTTCTTCATGTAAACACGTAATACTAGGCGATCTGCCTTCAATCTTGATCACTTCGTTCACCCATCGATTTCACCTAGTTGACACGTCGTCGTATAGCGCACTCCTCCCACACACGAAAGACATCAAGGCAAGATTCCCTCCTACGTAGAAAGCCACGGACAAAGCGCCGCGAGCGCAGCAGGCACAGGTACCTTCCAAACTCCAGAGTCCTCTAAACCCCCCTCCGAACTTCCCCACACCGCCTCTTCGACCTAGCTCGCACCGGCGACACTCCCACACTCCAGCAATACATCAGCGCCGGCATACCCAAGAACCTCACAGACGCATTAGGCGACACGCTCCGAATGCTCTTCGCCTACCACGGCAATGCGGAGACGGCGAGGATGCTGTTAGACAGCGGCGTTGATGCAAATATGCTGAATGGGAGGGAACAGAGTCCGCTTGCGTGCGCCGTGTTCAAGGCGCATGATGAGGCTGTTCGGTTGCTATATGCTGGAGGGGCGGATTAAAGCGGGGGCAGACTAATGCTGTAGACTTCGCGAAGATGTTTAAGAGGGGGATGTGCTGAAGTTTTTTGGTGTTGAGGAGGGCGAGGCGAGGACGATACCCGTTGACGGTTCATGAGAAACAAGTCAGTTTGATTTGAACGTCAACTTGCTAGGTATGCTGGCGCTGGGGAGTGCTAGAGTAGAGTGACAATGGCTGCATCTGACTTGAATGTCTTGGAAATGATGCCGACGCGTTACTTCATGGAAGTGGACTTCTCAAGCATCACCAACTTGCATCTATCATACATCTACATGTTCCTTCTTTCTTTCCTTACTCATGCAACATTTCCGCATCGCAAATCGAGTCCAGTTGTATCGCGCCAACACGCGGTCATCACAGCCTCGACTCAACCTGTCCACTCACGCAAGTCTCACCAATCAACCTCTATTTCCCAAACTCTATCCTGCACATCTTGGTCGCATATCCAACGCTGAATGGCTGGCCCCAACCGCTACACAGCCAAGATCGTGTGTGATGTGCTGTTTTCCACGCGGGGACGATCACTCGGTCTCGATCTTTGGTTCATATGACGTATGACGCACCCTCCGCGCACCAACCCCGGTCCACGCCACTCTGAAACTTGCAAGAACTAGGATGAAGGATGAGATCACCGGCTGGGAGATAGCGTAGAAAACATGCGGGGAGTATGTATATATGGCGTGTGTCTGTTTGGGGTGGACCGCATGCCACTTGCAGCCACATATCTACCTTGTCTTTTTCTACATCAACCATCCCTCTCCCACTGAACCTTGATATTGGATTCACAGAGAGAGATTTTTTCGAGCAAAACACAAAATGACGGACAATAACCAAAACAAGCAGTCCAAGTCGTACAAGGAGTCTGCCGGCGAGTACTACAACCAAAAGTACGAGACATGGATGCCGTGGGTCGAGGATCAGTACCTCAAATGGTTCACAAACGATAACAAGGCCTCGTACGCTACAAAACGTATGTCTTCCCCCACTCTTCTCTTTTCTTGTTTCCTTGTTCCCTTCTCCCTTATCTTTCTTTATCCTCATCTCCCCCGCTCCTTCCCATCTCATCTCATCCCATCCCCCCACAACACCACCACTCATTAACCCCTCCCCCTCCTGTAGAGAACCTCGAAAAAACAAAAGTCACAGGCATCGACCAAGTCGACCAACTCCAAGACGGCGTAAACGGCCTCGTCGGCGGCCAAGTAGGCAAAGGCGGCCTCGCTCAACCCGTCGGCGACGCGTTTAGCAAGGAAGGCATAAACCGTGCTGAGCGCGGCGGGAAGGATGAGAATGGGAAGCCGATTGAGGGACAGGGCCCGTTGGGAGGTTATGGACAGAGTGCTGCTGAAGGGGTGAAGGGGGGTGCCAAGAGTGCTTGGGGGATGATCGGTGGGGGTGGGGGGGAGGGCAAGAAATGAAATGGATATGATGGGATGCTACGATGTGGACTTTGAAATATGGATACCTTTGCGTGTGGCTTTAAATGTGTTGGCTGGTTGGTCCGTTTTCAGGAGCGGGGTTTTAGAGTAGGAAATGATTTCCTTTTTCTTTCTTTCTTCCTTTTACTTTTGTTCTTTTTTTCATTCTTTTTTTTTGCCATCTATATGCTCTACTTCTATAGGTAGTAACAATGGGAGTCGTGCATTAAAAATTCTCTCCAACTTAAACAATAATAAGATATTGCTGGGCGAACAGCAAAAGGGCAGATAAAACAAACTTCGTATTTGGCCGTGGGCTAACGTCATCACAGCCTCTTCCCCTCCTTTCCTTCCAACCTTCAGAAGGAAGTGGAGAGGGTTTAGTTCTTATTGCTTTATGCTTGATGGTATTTGGCGTAGGTAGGTATGTAAGGCTGGAGCGATTATGCTCAGGTGTGTGCTGCTTATTGGATGACGGATTGGGTTGATGTGATATCTGCAGCGTGGCTACAAAGGAGGTAATATATTCCCACGTTCTGGGCCAAGCATATAATAGTAAGGTAGCTGCAAGATGCTCGTCGGTTGCATAGAGTAGGCGAGGTAAGAGTCGCTTGTACGACGCAAGCCGCAGTATCTCGTCAGCATTGTACATTATGAATGCACTTGACTTTAGGGATAGATGAAACGAAAGAACCGAAAATACAATGCTTAAACCTCTTATAACTAGTACAAGCTCCCAACACCGTGCTCTCAATAATTCGCTCACTGAGCCAGGCTTTTTAGTGATAGATGAATACCTAAGCATGGAGTCTGCATACATAGCGCTGTAAGCCTCCTGTTAACAATGTTTAAACTCTATCTATTTACATATTACCCTGCAACGTTGTATCTACACAGCAGGTTGTAGAACACAAATCCGAAGCTGAACAGCTCCATTAACAGTCAACGTCGCAGGCTGCTGTAACATCGTGTACAAGAGGCCGTCAGCATTGGTGTCGGTGCCAGCCACACCAAATTGACGCATGACGGACTCGAAGTCGATCAAGGCATTTTCGGCCTCAAAAAGAGCGTTGAATGTGCGAAAGCCTGCATCAAAGCTGTTGGTCTTGACGGCTGCGGTAATGAGGGCGAAGAAGGATAACAATACAGCCACGGCGAAGATAACGGTGTTAGCGATCTTCATCGTATTGAGTGGAAGACCGCGGTAGCGGGTTAGAAGGGCTTTTTGTGGTCGAGGTTGAGCGTACTGGAGTTGATGGTCAAGTAGTAGCTGAGGTGAGGGTGGGATGGATGTGCGAATGGTAAGAAATAGGAGCCGGAGCGACACATGCTATATAGGTGGGAGCTTTCGGTAGTGCAACCCTTTATTGCGTGTCGACCAAGTGAGAGTGGCCTAGACTGGTCACTCGCAAACGAGCGTTTGTTTGTGATTGCGCGTTAGTCATTCGCTAAAGTCTCTCTCACTCGCAAAACAGCATCTATTTTTGCCAAATACTGCTATAGGGGAGCTTCTCATTTGTAATATCTTATCGCAAAGTGCTGGAACCGATCGATGGAGACCTTCAAGGCCATTGGAAGCATAAGAACTTCACCCATCGTCAGGAATTGGGACCAAGCGTGGTAAATTTCACTGCAACGCCTTCTATATGCCTCCCTATCGAAGATGTGTAGATTTAGAGGTGAGTGAAGTGGCTTAGTAAATTGAGATTAGCGTTGAAGGATTCATACTCTCGCAAGTACTCTGGCCAGCTAAGTAATGTCCCGGATGTCAGCTCTACTTGCACATCCATATCACCGTGCATTTTTGCTGCGGTAGCGACGTCAAATTCAGGCTCATCCTCATATCTGCCGGGCCAGTCCATCTCGCCATGCCAGCCAATCCAGGACGAGCTCAGAAACCCCATACGTCTTTTTAATGGGGTATCGGGACGCAAGAACCATTGCAGACTTTCCCGAGAGTAAGAATTGTTTCGTGCGGAACTTTATTCATTGACACCAACGGTGTCCTCACTGAAGGGCATGCCCCATAGGTGCCGTACCAAGAATTTGTGATGATGAAATGCTAGTATGCCAAGCATAGCATTGAGGGCATCATCCAAAAACGACAGGCTCCGAGAACTGAATGTCTGTATACGTGAGTAGACTTCGGGCGCAACATTCACCCATGCACCAGGCGCATGGATCCAGTAACTTGGATCTGCTTGTCGTATTGCTTGCCCAAGTGGGATCGAATGCGACGACACTAATTCGCTCACTACGTGAGCAGGCGACTCGAAATACACCTGCTTATCCGTGAAGTATGGTCGGCGTTTGGATAGTAGCGCTTCTTGGTACGTCCACACTCTCTTGGACCGAGGACTGAGGTAGATGCCGTGAACGATAGGCACCATTTGTAGATAACCATCTAGGCTATCAACATGAAGCGATGGACATTCCTTACGGGACTTTGAGGTACCTGAAAGCCCACGGTGCAGGTCTCTGCCAGCACAAGCAACAATAGTGAACGCAGAGTTGATATACACATACCTCGTCCATGTGTCGTATTTGTCTGCGATGTTCGTCTGAATTTGCCTGTGGAATGCAATACCTATCGACCCATAGGTACTGATAGCTGAGCGCTATGCATACGGTAATGCTGTTTTCGATAGTTTGAGGGGACCTGTATGGAAGTGTGGGGTTACCATCCAAGAGCTCGGCGTTCGCAGACTGGGGACCCCACAAGTAGCTAAGTGTGTGACGTAACTTTCCCTGGGGGAGCGGGAATAACTACGCGATCTACGCGGCCAATGACAGTGAGCTGCATAGGTACGAGGCCAACGGTGAACTGTGTTTGCGACACAATGTCTCGTCTCATTCAGGCAGTTATAGTTGCGAGATCGACACTCGGATGCGTTGGTGTAATGTCAGACCAGTGTTGGGAAGAGACATATATAATCGTTATATAAGGGTCCTCTGGAACGGTTCACTTCTCCCCAATGCTTGGACATGGATGTATAGCAAGATAATCGTAGTTCTCTTCCGCTACTGAGTGTGTGAAGGTTTGGGCGTTGATACCACCGAAGCTATAGAAGTACCTCAAGGAATGAATCTTCAAGCCGAAGCGTTCGGAAGATACTTTATCAGCATCAACCAAGGCAGGAGGCAAACATCGTGACAGGAATTCGCACATCTCGCGCCTGTCCAGTTGCCATGTGAACACAGTTTCGAGCACCCACTCTCGCCACCCTCTCACAGACTCAGGAAAGGTACTGTGTAACAAGTGAGCAAACTGCGTGCAGGCGTGAAGAGGTATCGCGGGTAGAGTGCGCGTCGCGTAACGCTAGGCGCAAGATGTTGGAGATATCAGCTGTTCGAGGTTCCAAATGGCTGCCTCGCTTGAGGCTAAAAGCCTCCTACCCTGCACAGAGGTCATAGAACGCGTTGAGTGTAAGTCCGGAACTCGCATACTGTCAGTTGTACCGGTAGAACATTTCAGTGTGGATTAGTTTACGATAAGTATTATTCAACGGCTGATGACTGCGCAAGTATGAAAATTTGCGGGTGGACCTCCGTTCCGGCGGTTGCATGCCACTGAACCCACCAACCAGACTTCCTAGGGACTCGCAGAAATACACCGCGATCAAGTTTCTTTGCAACCCTGTCGATACACACGGTGGTGCGATTTTGGATCAGTATGCGAAAACGTGATTGTATTAAACCATGGTCGCCACATGATTTCCTATTAAATTCCGCCTGACAAGGTGAGAGAATCTGCGCTTTGTACAACCTCTGTTGGATAGGCCTGTAGCACTAGTGCTGTAACGAGTAACTGAACCGAACGATTGTATTGTAGTTGATATCTCTTCTATCTATCGGAGGGCCAGTGAGGGGTTCTTATCCCATCCGGTCCTTCCGGGGATGGCATCCAAGTAGCTATCATGGCATTCGGCTTACAGCCGAGTGCCTTACAGTCCTCTCATGCTATCCCAGCTTCATTGCAGTTCCATGTCCATAGGCGGGGGAATACATATCAAGTTGTAGCCAGCCTGTGGCTTATGGCTATTCCCACAACCTCCTCATCAAGGACGCTACAAACGAACACATTGAGATGAATCAGAATCTGGAAGCACTGATATCATCAGAGCCAAGCAGATACTGGGCTCCGACAATTTTCACCAGCTCTGCACCGCAGCTTTTATTGTCATTTCCACACGTTGGCCGTCAATCCGATGCGTTCCATGGATTCGAAAACCTCCCGACCGAACTCCAAACACGCATTGTCCGCGTTGCGCTCCCCAAAGATAGCAAGACCGACCGAGAGGTCAGACTGTTCTGCGACCAAGACAACAGCGCGCGCTATCTACTCCGGGTAAGCAGAACAATGTGGCACTTCGCCAGCGCAATCTGCTACGGCGAAAACTGTATGGTGGTCTAGGGCTTTAATTTGATGTGTCCGCACGCCGAAACTGTATGCACGCCAGCGTCCACCATCGGCCGCCGGATCCGGAAGCTCGAGATACACATAGAGGCATAGATATGCTATGTCCACCTAGACCAGCCTGATTGGGGTCATCAGCTCGACCCCAAACCATGGCCTCACCCGTCAACAACGCCGGAAAAGGGCATTTGGCAGAATAGGAACTTGCCCAAGCTCCGAGACTTGAAGATTGTGGTAAAGGGGATGGCGTGCCATGCGGGGTCGGAGCGAGTTCGAGGAACGTGGGCACGATTGCCAAGGTACGCTATTTATGCTCTGTCGCCGAGGTCGTGTTTGTGATTTCGAGGAGCCTGTACGCAATGTGTCGATGCGTGAAGAACGGAATCGATCCACCATATTGTAATGAAGTTCTGCGGGATGTTATCATGCGCACGGTAAGGCTCCGAGAGCACGAAACTCCCGAATTGATCTCGGACGATGGAGTATTATGAGCTACAAGCTGGAGATTTTCGGCACATGGTCGGCACCGGGAGCGCCAATGTGAGAGTTGCATGAACAGGTGGATTGGTGCGAACGCGGGTTCCTTGGAGGGGGGTTCTGTCATAATGAGACGAAAGATCTTGTCAGTGCAGCAAGCAAATAAATAGTTCCCGGAAACACGAAACACGATCATAGGATGAGACACGATCATAGGATTGTACACTTGGGGCGGTGTGTGGGACACATAAGAGACGTTGTGAACCGCAATAGTGCAAAGGTTGTAAAGACACGGAGGACGAAAGCCAGATGTGCTCTAAGTCCAAGGCCATAACAATGAGGAACACAATCAAACCAGGTAATAGCTAGTAATTAGCGGGATTCAACGATTAGTCGCAAAGCGCTGTATTTACGTATTCAGCGATTACAAACATCGCATGTAGGTGGCGTAGACCAGCATATGTACGTGAAGAGTTGTTACACATGGGACCCAGGAGAGATCCGATGGCAAGATCAGAGTAGAACGTCGAACCATGTCGTACAGGTGCGAGGTCCTTCGCTGTTGGTGCTGGCCGTGGTACACCGGCGGTTTGAGGCCAAAGGTAGAGCAAGTGAGAAGGGCAGACGTCTCGGCGGCCGTTTGAGATAATCCACCAGAAGTTCATTAACAGTCTAAAAATGGAAACATCGCAACGGGATAGCAGCGATGCAGGAGAACAAATTGAACATCGAGAGATCCAAAGGCGACGTGAATGCATCGAGGAGACACGTGATGGTGTTCAAGGCATCCAGGGAATCTCCTGATGAACTCGATCTCGAACGAAAGAAAATGCCGAAAGTTCGAACCAATCGCACTGCGCTCGCGACGACAATGTAGGAGGATCTGATCGCCCTAGGTATCTCGCTTTCTTCTGCGTCAGGCTTTCAACACTTTCTATCACCAACCCGATTGCGTTGATGGCCGGGATAAGATCGACATTGATTTCTAGGCGACCTGCCTATCGGTTGAAGGGGACTAACGGAAGTTGTCGCCGGTGTCCACCGATAGTTCTGGATGGATGTTGGCGCACGGCACGTGTAAATGAATGCGAGGATGCATTGTGGACTCAGAACGCGCAGCAACATTGCCACGGCCACAATGGGGAACTTAAAAAGAATGAAACATGCAGATGTAAGCCATGACAGAACCAGAGGTCGCATGATGTGGGATATGGCCAGCGTGATCGCGCTGGAGCTGATGCCAAGATCATGTTCGCGAAAGGGATAAGCCAAGGCGGCGCTAGTCCCCTTTGGTAGGCGCTTGATATGTTAATCTCCACGGCTCGGCAGTAGCGGCCACAGCGCCTCGCACAATGGGCCTTTCGGTCGTGCATCGGCGCCAACGCGAGGACACACTATCGGTGATGTTTATCGCGTGCGACGTGCGAGTCGAGGAAACAAGCTTCAGGTTTCATCTTATGTCTGGCCCGAAAACACGTGAAAGTATCGCACGCTTTGCAAACAAAACAATTAGCTAACATTCCCTGCAGATTCTGCGACGCTGACACCCACCGAGAACACTATTTCGGGCTAAAGATCTCCAGGGACCTCTGATTGGAGCCCCCATGTATCGCTATGCCAGTGGGGAACCTGCGTTCGCAACGGCCGTGATAAGGGACGCCCTGACAATATCCCGTCCGAGTTGCCACCGGAGAAATTGTGAAGCGCTTTGAGTCGCCCCGCCAGCTCTATATGGTCCAATATCAGGCCAGATGAGAATGTCGTTTGCTGACGCACATAACCGCGTATAGTTGTGAGCAATAACCGCCCGCGGTCAGCCTGTGTTGTGCCACAATAAACAGAGCCTCGACTCAGCACCGCTCATTCTGCAACACGAGAAGCCACCGCAACTTCACGACATACCTGCCGATTTTGTCTTAGCACCAGGCACGCACGTCCTGCGAGTGGCCAGCGGGGCGGCAGCATCACTTGGTTCCTGCATTAGCCCATACAGCCGGCAATCCACTCGCAGCGCCCAGAAGCATCCCGCCCCTGTCGCCTGGCCTGTCGCCCGTCCTGTCTCCCCCTTTCAGTGGCCATTTGTTTCCGGTCCGCGCTACCGTGCCTGTAATCTCCCTTCTGTACATAAGACGACAGTATGCTCCAAGAAACTTTTCCTCACTCTACAGCCAATCTTCAAGCTTAAGTCCTTTGACCTCGGTCGTCCACTCGTTGTACCAACTCATACTATCATTAATAACACATCATCGCAAACTCTCATCCACCACTACAAACACTTCAACTTCAAAGCTTCAAGAACTCCCCACAATCAATCAAAATGCGTTACACTCTCGCCACCGTTGCTGCTTTCGCCAGCATTGCCGCCGCCGTGCCCCAGTACGGATACCCGGCTGCGCCCGCCCCCACCACCACTCCTGCCGCTCCTGCCTACCCCGCCTACCCGGTTGCTTCCTCCTCTGCTGAGGTTCCTGAGGCAAGCTCCAAGGCTCCTGAGTACCCCGCCTACCCAGTTGCGTCTTCATCTGCCGCCCCTAAATACCCGGCCTACTCCGCTCCGGCTTACCCCGTGGCCCCCGCCCCATCTGCACCGGCCTACCCCGTTGTTCCCGTTTCTTCAATGACCCCAGAGGTTCCTGTTGCGGCCTCTTCTGCTCCTCCCGCTTATCCTATGGTTCCTGTTGCGGCTTCCTCTGCTCCTCCCGCTTACCCTATGGTTCCGGCTTCTTCCAAGACCCCAGAGGTCCCTGTTGAAGCCTCCACCAAGGTCCCCAGCTACCCTGTTTCCTCCATGACCCCCGAGGTTCCCGAGGCCACCTCTTCTTGCCTTAGCTCGACTACCATTACCGTCACCATCCCCTACCCCACGGCATCAGTGTCGACTGGCTACCCCGTTGTACCCGGTGCTGGCAAGCCTTCCGGCTCTGCTCCCTACCCAATCGTCCCTACTTTCTCCGTCGACGTTCCCGCAGGCACTGGTGTCCCTGCTGCAGGCACTGGATACGCTACCCAGACTGGTGGCTACGCCAAGCCCAGCGTTCCCGCTGAGTTCACCGGCGCTGGTGCCGCGCTCAACGTTGGCGGCTTCGTTGCTGGTGTTGGTGCTTTCGCTGCTTTCTTCTTGTAAATGTCATAAATTTCAATTGAGCATGCCTGCGGGCATGCTATGACTTTACACGATCATTGCATACGGATTCGCTTTCTCTTCCAGTAGATATTATTGGTATTGGAGACAGTAATTGTAATTTAGCGGTGCGCGGTGTATAAAATCGAACCTAAAAACAACAAATGTTTGTCAACTTGTTTGAGATGTTCGTGTTTATTTACTTAATAACATAGCAGCTATAGACATTCCAGCCTTCCCCCCCAACCATCTTTGAGTAGTCTACTGAATTCACATATTCAGCAAAGTGACAAGCTCATTCCCATTTCCATGTCATGATTGCTCTGCGCAACGATGAACACTTCTGCATTGATGTTCGAGCAGATTCATCGTAGCTATAACACCTATCAGCCCTTGTCTTGTCCTTGGTTTGACATTCGCCAAAGACAAGTCACTGGTACCACCCGACCCGCGTCTTTGCGTGCATGATAAAGCAGGACAGGCGCGGACCATAACTATATTCTAACGTCTAGCTTCATCTCCTCGTCACACCATCTCTAATCACGTCATTACGCTCGTCACAAAGCATTGCTTGCTCCCCCAGTTAGCAATTTCGCACGCTGAGCAGAATGCGACTGTCGGGATGCGCGCCGCTGTATTTCCCCCACTTAGTCTCAGTCCCCTGCCTAGCGATAACACGACGTATCGCTCGTAAGCAAGGCACTACGAACATAGCATTTTCACTCCACCGATTCCAGACTTCGTCGCCTTGCCTCAGTCACACATGGTCCCCTTGAGACAGGCCTTGCAACATGACAATCGTTAACATGAGAAGACAGGCAAGGGCGACTTTTACCTTGACAGACGACTTCTTGGTACAACATGGGCGCAACGGATGGTTCACGAATCGAAGCGATAGGGAGTTTTTCCGATGGTGATGGATGATGTCGGATGCCAGGATCATGGAACATGGATGCGATGCAAGGCCGTTGTGGGGTTGGAGCGACATACGTCACAAATTCTGGTGGCACTAACTATGTATTCGTCCGATGCAACAACAACCCGACTGAATGCTTCGACACTTCCTCTCTCTCCCTGTTTGCGCCTGCGAAAAAACATCGATTTTAATGAAACACCACCTTCGCAGTCGCAGTGGACGCAAGAGCTCATTCTGGAGATGCTGATTTTCGATAGCCGGGCTGTTTTCAAGCTTGCGCCGTCAGAACGCCTGGGAAAGCCACGCCAAAGATCGTCAGGCACCGACCGGGAGCACCGGGAGCTAGCATGTTCTAGAGAGGGGTGATAAGGAGCAACGAATTCCTTGGCTGTTCGTGAGAGCTCATGATATCTTGGGTGGTGGAGTGGGCTGTGTGTGGGCTAATCCGACGTTGGAAGGACGAATCTCTCCAAGCTTGACCCAAACCTCCCAGATTGCGATTTCCTGAAAAGAAGACTAATGTGCTAACAGTACTTTCGCCCAATTCTCGAAGTAAGAAGTAGTTAGCGACGTCACTTACGGGCTACGTGCATCCAGACCGTATGCGCTTGACGTGAGGTTTAGGTCATCGCTATATAGCGAGAAATGTGATGCAAGAACTCAATACATCCTTGTTAGATGTTCCACGGTACTGGAGAATCGATGCGCAATCGATGAATTGGATGGAGGCGCGGCTGAAGGACCTAACCCTCGGCCAAGCGAGCGGTCTTGTCGGCCTGCCTACTGCTGAATGGACCCTCTCGGCCGAGAGAAGGAAATAGATCTAGGATTGGTACACGAGTGTTAGGCAATCATCGATGGCGTGCAGGCAGACCTAAGGAGTTGGAGCTGGCATGACGGTATGCACAATGGCTGCGCGGTATAAAAACTGTCGAGAGCGGCATATCCTTCAGCGATAATGAACTCCTTCAAACCTACGACTTTCGGCCACGATTTGAAACCGTCATCACTCGACGTCTGACAGTTACCGACCTTCGTTTGTAACTTCACCCACCTCACCATGAAGGCCTTCGCACTACTATCCGCCTTCCTGTCATCAGCCCTCGCCGCACCCCCAACAACATCACCCAAAAACCACACGCCTCGCACGCCCTCTATTCCCATCAACCCCGCAAAATGCCCAATCAACACCGTCCAACTCTACGGCAACCTCCCTAAAGGCAGCATCTCGCCCTCCGCCATCGTCCCCATCAGCTCCCTGAACCCCAACAAAGCCTTCTTCAATACCGACTGGGCAAACGTAACGCCAAATGACAAATGCACAATTTTCAACTTCGAGCTCGACTCCGACGCCACCGAAGGCAAAATATGCAACGTCGTCTTCGACTTCCCCGATATCATGCAGGCACCCGGTCTCTTCATGGTCATCGGTAGCGGGAGGTTCACGTTTACGAAATACGATATCAGTGCCGGTGCTGTGCCGGGATGGACTACATTTGCGAACCAGCCAAGGCCTGGACCGTACCCGACGAGTACGCCGGCGATCTTAAAGCCGGGGAATAGCTATGTTGTTGATGAGGCGCCGTGTGGGATTGAGCCGGGCAGTGGGAAGGTTACTGTGAGTGGATCGTTGTGCTCCAAGGATACGACGTTTTGGTTTAAGCAGAGTAATATGATTTGTCCGCTAGGGTTTTATGTTGTGCTTACGGATCATCCTATCGGAGATGCTGTTTCTCAGTAGACTTTGGGTGCGAGGGAACGAAGACGGAGAATAGGAAGAAGAGGAGTGTAGCATATGTTGTGTGAAGTTTGGAATATGAATGGAGTAAAACAACTTGTCGTCTCTAGCTCTGTAGCAAGCTTAAAGTCCCCAACAGAGTATGTTGAGTCGTGTGATAGTGGCGAAGACCTTGTTGGCAGGTGCAGCCGCTTTAGTTTCTGAAGCCAAGACCTCACGAACTGCAACCCTCACGCTCTCTTCTACCTAATTCATCATCTTCCATTTTTGTCATCATATTTCTCATCGAAAATTTACTATGAAACCTCCTTATAGTGACCGCGTGCACGTATGAAGGCGGCATAATGTCTCTTAGATGATGTTTCGCTTGGAAGTTCTATCGTCTTCCATAGGAGCCCTCAGCTCTTTGGAAAGAACAAGAATTGCCCATGGGATATATAAGCCGGTTTTGCTGGTTTTAGAGGCTGCGTGGTATTACCCTTTGAGATAGCTCAACATGTCACAGGTGTCACGATTCGAAAACATACCGGTACACGCCTGCTCCGTCGATCGATCCTATGCGCGTGCGCTTCCGCTTCCGCCTTAACGGTAACAATAGCGCAATCATCGACACCAACATCTCGCTCATTGCGGACGTGCCTACGTATATCCTCAAGCTCGCAACACCCACCAACTCAAATGCCGCAACTGCAGACTGGAACCGTCCTATGGATCGTTCCACATCGGATATGTGCGCCATTGCGATAGGGATATAGCTGATATATGGCTATAGGCAAGCGAAACAATAAGCCCGTTTATCGACTTTCGAGATGCAACACATCTGGAGGTGAAGACTGACGGCACCAATCTGAATAGTGACGGCGGAAGCATACTACCGGTAGACGCTATAGGTATCCTCTTTCATCTATTTGCGGCGAGGCACAATACGATCATAGACGCAAAGCGCATCAACAAAGCCCAAAATCAAGTCTTCAAGTTGGTGGCTATACCATGTACTGTTCCATCTCATAGCTGGCATTTTGGTAAGCAGCGTTCATACTAAATACTGCGTGGGTAACGTACTGCCGTCTAGATCCGCGACAGCAATCTGCGGTGTTGCGATCCACCCAACTTTACCTTCGACCCTGTTCGATCCGCTGGGGGCGTTGATAACGACTCTCACCCACTGTTTTACCTCGAGTCTTACTCGCACTTGCCTTACTCTCACTTGCCCTAGCTAACTCGCCAGCGGCGCTGCTAAGAACCAGCCTTGAAGCCGCTGCCCTCAGCTCTTCCTCTCTATATCTCCTACACTCCACTCGTTCAAGCGAAAAGAGAATGGCCTCTACCTTCTGGGCGGAAAGCGAGGTTTCTGAAATCATAACAACCATACATACTGTCAGTGCGTGAGCGGTGTGGATGCAGAGGCTATCATCAACAAATGTATTGCTATGTATCTGTTCTGAGTCTGCTGTGACGACCTTTTATCAGGTACAGGAAGGGTCTGTGCTAGGTGACGTATCTATGATACGGTAAGGTGTGGAAGGAACAACGCTGAGGGGTAAGGAGCGTCGGTCCAACACACGTGGCACACCTGACGGTTCACATTTTCTGACCTCTTGGCGATCTTGCACCGTCCAGATATCTCCAATCTCCCTTGAGTGACCAATAATAAGGGCGCCGCAGGCCTTAGGAAGATGAATGGCCTAGAATGCCTAGATGCAAGCCTAGTTTCACTAGAGTCATAAGGTAAGCTCAGCTAGCGCACGACTCGCTGTTTGGCCATGCAGACGGTACTGGCATGTACTTGTCCAGTCTGCACTTGACACTAATTTGTAGAGCTTGGGTCCGCACAACTGTTTGCATGATAGCAGGATGTGTTCCGGCGTCACAGATAAAGCGGAAGGGAGGGCTAGAGCAGCCTCTTGATTCAGCAGGAGCCCGATTGCGCGCCAATTTGCCTGCTAAGAGCCTAAAGTTCAGGGCCTGGATGAAGATATGAGCCCAATTTTGGGTCTTGGAGTTGCCGACGAGTGGAGATCCAGTGTGCGGGCAGCGGATCAGACGGAACGGTCATCTACAGGCGGCCTCTGGCAAAAGAAAGGCGACGCTTCCTATGGCACGGCTGTGAGGGTCCGTCCGACTGAGGAGTACTGCCAGAGCTGGTGGGCTAAATGTATAGTACGTAGTCGTTGGGACGCAAGGTTGGTTCTCTAGGATGGATAGGATCAGGATTGGGGGGTTGATAATACAAAGACAGTAGAAGGGGCTCTCTGTAAAGCGTATCGAAGATAGAACAGTAGTATTGCTTGTCACTTAATGAGTTGAACACAATCGTGCTATAGGAGCCCGTTGTGGCTATCTACATAGTAATAAATGCCTTTGCTCTATGCTTGTTGCTGAGCGGTGTGATCAGTGGAGCTCTGCATTTGTTGGCAAGCGTTCTGATTATTGAGCGGTGTGATCAGTGGAGCTCTCTGCTTGTTGGCAAGCGTCTTTGCTAAGCATTGTTGCTTAAACATTGTTCTGGTAGACGCTGGCTCGCTCGTGGTTGGCAAGTGCTTGCCTGTTCTGGTAAGCGTTTAATGTGGATAGTGTCACGGTATCCTAGCCACCAACCCCACGGCTCACCCCACGGGAAGCCTACAGAGCTACAACGGCCCGGCCTAGGGTGGGCCACGTGCCGTACTAGTATATATTCCCTTACGGAGCCTGGAAGCCTCCTTAAGGATTCGTCTTAATACAAGCCCATACCTATATCTCTGATTCCTGCAGCAGACACCTTACAGATAGCGGGACGGCCCGTCTGCCGTTCCACGTGCAGTCCCATTGGTTGCTCATATGGGGGAGCACTGCTTGTTGCGTTGACGTTGGTCGGATCGTAACACTCCCAATCAAGAAGGGTGACTTCTTTCCTCTATTCTGGAAGGCATGGGAGAACTCCTTCAAGAAAACAACAATACTCAGGTCTTTTGAAGCAACGGGTGCCGTGTCCGTCGCCGTGATGATCGCCGCGGCGTGATGATCACAAACACCAAATGCTCACCCACAAACATGAGGCTGCAGAGCCACCCACAATAGCTGCAATCATGAGGTTTTGAGGTGGAGTGTGAAGTAGACCCATGCAATCAATTTGCACTATTTAAATTTCTTTGAAAGTTGATGTTGCGGCCCCTGCGTGAGGTCCTGGGTGGAGGAGCCGGTGCAGGCTCCTCCACTTCAACCACCTCTCTAGCCACCTTCCTGCGCTTCTGAGTGGATGGCTTTGATCAAGCCTTCCTCTTACCCTTTTGGAATAATTGTAGAGCTTTTTTAGTGTCTTGAGCCTTCTTTTGAGCCTGTTTCATGCATGCATGCTCAGCTGCTTTTGCAGCCTTTATTCTGTCACGTTCCTCTTTGGCTGCTTCTCTTGCCACACGCTTCTGCTCTACTATCTGAAGCTTGTGCAATTGAGCAGCAGCCTTGACCTCCTTTGTCTGGGCTTTCTGGATTTGGGACTTCCTGCTTCCTTCTCTTTTATTTCTTGACGTACAAGTACAGTACTAGGTCAAAAGTTCTGGCCGCCAAGCCCCCCACCAACATTCATGCACCAACGCGTCTCAACTTCACACTACCACCACCATGCCGCAACAACGTTCTGCGCTCTTAGAAATCTCTGAAAATCCT